>BGPR01003272.1:8444-19578 GCA_013235015.1 Araneus ventricosus | reverse complement strand
CACTAACTACAAAGATATGCTCGAAACTACTTGGATCATCGATAGCGTAATAGAAAAAAGTAACATCTTCTTCATCAAACGCGATCGCGTTTTCAGTTCAGGTTTCACGTCGCCAATTAATACGTTGTAAAATGAACCATGGCTGTTGCATCCTAGTAGTTCTTTGATTTAAGAATCCAACCACGCCACATGCTGGAAACGACATGGATCATCGATAGCATAATACAAAAAAAGCAAAATCTCTCTATCAACAAACTCCATCGTATTTTCAAGGATTAATCATAGTCTCTGTATTTCATGGTTTCAGTAATACGTAACTGGAACGAAGCATTTCCATTGAAATGGCCGCCCTAAGCCTTAATCCAGGGTTAACATTTTTTTATACCATATGTTCATATCTCAGTTCAGTTAGCAGCATACAGTTTAAATTTTAAAGCATTCGACTTACCTTTTGTACAAAAAATTATGAAAACATCTGATCCCACTAGAAACTGGCATTCCGGGATTTTTTTTGTAGTCTTTGACAAATAGACGGGATTTGCGGCCATGTAACTCTTCTGCAGCAGACCTCGCAGCGGTTTCTATTGCATGGGCAAGTTTCCCAACTCACTCTAAATACAGGTGTGCATGCATATTTTTCGAAATCTAAAATGGTAATAGGAGAATTTCCCTTATGGGTGGTAACGCTGCTTATACCGACTCCTGTTTCTTCGATGGCGATGAGGACTCCGTGAATGCCATGGCATGCTTTTGATGGCGATCTGGGTTTCAAAAGTATATATATTAGAGAGGAGTTGATCCATACCATTTGGAACCTTCTACACTGCAGCTAATTCTGGGTTACGGCACATCATTTTAAGGTCATGGGCAAAAAAGTATGCTTCATCTCTCATATCAATCATCAGCGAAAATTTTCTTTCGCCACATTTAATTTCTTCAGAATATGCATGCAGCCACCGATTCCTTTGATAACATCCGTTATAAGCACATACGCTAAACGCTATATATAAAAGTCGCATAGCGCCCAGCAGCTGAATGCACTCAGCGACGTGTGCAATTCCAACAGTTATATTCACGAATTCTTTGTCAGATTACCGTTGAGGTTTGAAGCCTCCTACAACTTTAATATGATTTTCAAAATAGTTAAAATCAGAATAGTTGAAAAATCTTAATTATTTAGCTCAAACTTTCACTAGATACTCAATGTTTTCTCCGTTTTGTGTAAAAAATTCTTCAATCAATATTTTGTGAACATCTGTGAGAAGAAAATTTTCTGGTATCAGAAAATTTACAAAATACACATACTTGCCAATTCCTTTGATAACTTTCGATATAAGGGCATATGCTAAACGGTATGCATCAAAAGGCATATCATCTAACAGCGAAATGCACCCGGCGACGTGTGCAAATCCAGCACTAATCTTCACGCATTCTTTGTCAGATTACTGTTAAGGTTTGAAGTCTCGAAGAACTTTAAAACACTTTTCAAAAAAGATGAAAACAGAATAGTTGAGAAATCGAAATTCTTAAACTCAATCTTTCACTAGATACTCAAAGTAGTCTCTGTTTTGAGCCAGAAACTCTTTAATTATATTTGTGAGAACTTGTGAAAGGAAAATTTTCTGGAATCAGGAATTTACAAAAAAAAAACAAACGTACTTGCCAATTCCTTTAATAACTTCCGTTATAAATACATATGCTAAAAGTATGTATCAACGGGCGTATCACCTAACATCGAAATGCACACAGCGACGTGTGCAAATCCTGCACTAATCTTCTCGAATCCTTTGTCAGAGTTCGGTTGAGGTTTGAAGTCTCGGACAAAATTAATCCGGTTTTCAAAATAGTAAAATCTGAATATTTGAGAAATCTAAATTGTTTAACTCAATAATTCATTAGATTCTCTATGATTTTTTCGTTTTGTGCAAAACATTGTTTAATTATATTTTGTGAGAATTTGTGAAAGGAAAATTTTCTGGAATCGGGAATTTACAAAAAAAAAAAAATTAACAAATACTTTAATAGCTTACGTTATAAGTACATATGCTAAAAGGTATGTATCAACGGGCATATCAACTGACATCGAAATGCTCACACCGACATGTGCAATTCCAGCACTAATCTTCTCCAATCTTTTCTCAGAGTTCCGTTGACGTTTGAAGTCTCGGACAACATTAATACGGTTATCAAAATAGTTAAATCTGAATTATTGAGAAATCTAAATTGTTTAACTCAATAATTCATTAGATACTCAATGTCTTCTCCGTTTTCTGCCGAAAATTCTTTGAATATATTTTGTGAACATTTGTGAAAAGAAAATATTCTGGAATCAGGAAATTTACAAAATGCTCGTATTTACCAAATCCTTTGATAACTTCAGTTATAAGGACATATTCTAGACGTTATTTATAAAAGTCGCGTATCACCCAACATCGAAATGTACATAGCGACGTGAGCAATTCGAGCACTAATTTTCTCGAATCCTTTGTCTGATTTCGGTTGAGGTTTGGAGTCTCGCACAATTTTAAAACAGTTTTCAAAATAGTTCAAAACTGAATAGTGGAGAATTAGAAATTCTTTAACTCAATCTTTCACTAGATAATCAATATTATCTCTGTTTTGAGCCAAAAATTCTTTAATTATATTTTGTAAGAACTTGTGAAAGGAAAATTTTCTGGAATCAGGAATTTTACAAAATACACGTACTTACCAAATCCTTTGATAACTTCTGTCATAAGGACATATGCCAAACGTTATGCATAATAGTCGCATATCAAACAACATCGAAATGCACACAGCAACGTGTGCAATTCAAGCACTAATCTTCTCGAATCCTTTGTCAGAATTCGGTTGAGGTTTGAAGTCTCGGACAACATTAATACGGTTATCAAAATAGTTAAATCTGAATAATTGAGAAATTAAATTCTTTAACTCAATCTTTCACTAGATTCTCTATGATTTCTTCGTTTGTGCAAAACATTGTTTAATTATATTTTGTGAGAACTTATGAAAGGAAAATTTTAAGGAATCAGGAATTAAAAAAAAACGTACTTTCCAAATCCTTTGATAATTTCCGTTATAAGTACATATGCTAAACGGTATGTATAAATGTGCATATCGCACAGCAACGAAATGCACCCACAAACGTATGCAATTCCAGCTCTAATATTCACGAATTCTTTGTCAGATTACGGTTGAGGTTTGAAGACTCATACAACTTTAATGCGATTTTCAAAATATTTTAAATCAGAATAATTGAGAAATTTAATTTCTTTCACTCATTATTTCACTAGATACTCAATTTATTCTCCGTTTTGTGCCAAAAATTCTTTAATTATACTACTGTGAACATTTGTGAAAAGAAAATTTTCTGAAATCAGGAATTTTACAAAATACATGCATGTATTCCTTTGATAACTTTACTTATAAGGAGATATGCTAAACGTTGGGCATTTCGCCCAATAGCGAAATGCACCCAGCAACGTATGCAATTCCAGCACTTATATTCAAGAATTTTTTTGTCAGATTACGGTTGACGTTTGAAGTCTCGTACAACATTAATACGGTGTTCAAAATAGTTAAATCTGAATAATTGAGAAATCTAAAGTGTTTGACTGAATCTTTCACAGGATACTCAATGTTCTCCGTTTTGTTCCAGAAATTCTTTAATTACAATTTTGTTAACATCTGTGTAAAGAAAAATGTCTGTAATCAGGAAATTTACAAAATACACGTACTTATCAAATCCTGTGATAACTTCTGTTATAAGGACATATTCTAAACTTTATTTATATAAGTTGCATATTCCCCAACATCGAAATACACACAACGATGTTTGCAATTCCAGCACTAATTTTCTCGAATCTTTTGTCTGATTTCGGTTGAGATTTGGAGTCTCGCTGAACTTTAAAACACTTTTCAAAATAGTTAGAAACAGAATAGTTGAGAAATCTAAATTGTTTAACTCAATCTTTCACTAGATACTCAATTTCTTCTCCGTTTTGTGCCGAAAATTCTTTAATTATATTTTCTGAATATTTGTGAAAGGAAAATTTTCTGGAATCAGGAATTTTTCAAAATACACGAACTTGCCAATTCCTTCTATAAATCCCGTTATAAGGACATATGCTAAACGCTATGTATCAACTGGCATATCAACTGACATCGAAATGCTCACAGCGACGTGCGCAATTCCATCACTAATCTTCACGAATTCTTTGTCAGATTACAGTTGAGGTTTGAAGTCTACTACAACCTTAATACGATTTTCAAAATAGTTAAAATCAGATTAGTTGAGAAATCTAACTACTTTAACTCAATCTTTCACTACATACTCAATGTTATCTTTGTTTTTGAGCCAAAAATTCTTTAATTATATTTTCTAAGAACTTGTGAAAGGAAAATTTTCTGGAATCAGGAATTTACAAAAAAAACCCCTACTTGGCAATTCCTTTAATAACTTTCGTTATAAGTACATATGCTAAACTGTATGTATCAACGGGCATATCACCTAACATCGAAATGCACACAACGACGTGTGCAATTCCAGCACTAATCTTCTCCATCCTCTGACAAATTTCGGTTGAGGTTTGGAGTCTCGCTAAACTTTAAAACACTTTTCAAAATAGTTAAAAACAGAATAGTTGAGAAATCTAAATTCTTTAACTCAGTCTTTCACTAGATACTCAATGTAATCTTTGTTTGGCCCAAAAAGTTTTTAATTATATTTGTGAGAACCTGTGAAAAATTTTTTTTCTGGAATCATGAATTTACAAAAAAAAACGTACTTGCCAATTCCTTTAATAACTTCCTTTATATGCACATATGCTAAAAGTTATGTATCAACGGGTATATCACCTAACATCGAAATACACACAGCGACGTGTGCAAATCCAGCACTAATCTTCTCCGATCTTTTGTGAGAGTTCGGTTGAGGTTTGAAGTATCGTACAACTTTAACACAATTTTCAAAGTAAGTAAAATCAAAATAGTTGAGAAATCTAAATACTTTAAACTCAATCTTTCTCTAGATTCTCAATGTTTTCTTTGTTTTGTGCAATAAATTCTTTAATTATACTTTTGTGATATCTTCTGAAAGGAAAAGTTTTTGGAATCAGGAAATTTACAAAATACACGTACTTACCAAATCCTTTGATAACTTTAGTTATAAGGACATATGCCAAACGTTATTTATAATAGTCGCATATCACCCAACATCGAAATGCACACAGCAACGTGTGCAATTCCAGCACTAATCTTCTCGAATCCTTTGTCTGATTTCGGTTGAGTTTTGGAGTCTCGCACAATTTTAAAAGAGTTTTCAAAATAGTTCAAAGCAGAATAGTTGAGAAATCGAAATTCTTTAACCCAATCTTTCACTAGATACCCAATGTAGTCTCTGTTTTGAGCCAAAAATTCTTTAATTATATTTGTGAGAACTTGTGAAAGGAAAATTTTCTGGAATCAGGAATTTAAAAAAAAAAACGTACTTGTCAATTCCTTTAATAGCTTACGTTATAAGTACATATGCCAAATGTATGTATCAACGGCATATTAACTGACATCGAAATGCTCACAGAGACGTGTGCAATTGCAGCATAAATCTTCACGAAACCTTTGTCTGTAGTACGGTTAATGTTTGAAGTCTCGGACAGCTTTAATTTGGTTTTTAAAATATTTAAAATCATAATAGATGGAAAATCTAAATTCTTTAACATAATCTTTCATTATATTTTGAATATATTCTCCCTTTTTTGCCAAAAATTCTTTAATTATACTTTTGTTAACATCTGAAAAAGTTTTCATGATTCAGGAATTTTAGAAAATTCACTTATTTACCAAATTATTCATCACTTCCGTTATCAGGTTATGAGCAAAACGGTATGCATTATTACGCATATAATCTATGAGATTAACATTTTCTGACGTCATTTTTAAATAATGATGAAATTGCTCCTATTTATAAAAATTCATGTTTTAAAATTATGAATTTTTTTTTGTCTAATTAACTTAATTAGGCCAAATGAAGTTCTTTAACTAAAGCAATTTTTCTAACAATAATTTTCTTCTGAGATATTAGCAAATTATTATTAGGATCCCAGTCCAAAAAAATTACCCAAGAAAATCAGGTGAATGCAAAGAAATATAGAAAAAAAAATCGTTCATAAACTGTTTCAACAGACGGTCATGCACATAACACAAAATTTGCCCCAAATCGCTGATGCCAAGGTGGGCGTATCATGATAGTCAATAATTTCAGAAGTCATAAATAAAGATAATAAGAGATTCAAAAAAAAAACTCCTTTGACCTCAACATTAAAGAGTTGTTCCAATTGCATAATAATATAAAAGAATTAAAAAATATCCAGTAGATGTATTCTAAAATGAACTTTCTTGGTGAGGACTTCAAAAAACAACACCCATACTCGAATGCTGAACGCAAACTTTTTTGTTCTTTCCTTTATTATTAAAGGTTTCCTCTTAATACAGGATTATTTAAGGAATAGGAGCTGAGGAATTTGGACTCCAGTAGGAAAGTAGTTTACCTTGAATCGATTTACAGGAGCCAATAGAACAGCTAGTAGCCAACCACCACTTCTCTGTCTCGAAGCAGTGTTTATTGAGAAGATAAGCATGTCTATAAAAGTTTCCCATTTTCTTTGTTGCATTAACAATAACATTTACTAAATGTCGAATTTGGATTCAAATAAGCCAGTAGTTTGCCTTGAAGCGATTCGCAGGACAATGGAAACCAATCTAATAACTAGTAGCCAACCACCTCTTCTCTGTCTCGACACAGTGTTGATTGAGAAGATAAGCATGTCTACAAAACTTTCCCATTTTCTTTGTTGTATTAACAATGGCATTTACTAAAGGAGGAATTTGTATCCCAATTAGCAAGTAATTTACATTAAAGCGATTCGCAGGACAATGGAACAATGTCTTCTCTGTATCAACACAGTGTTGATTGAGAAGATATACAAGTCTATTTAAGTTTTCCCATTGTCTATGTTGTAATAAAAAGAATATCTTCCTTCCAAATTTCCGACAGAGCTTGAAGAGGCAGATGGGCGAAGTCTGTATGGTTTTTCTTGGACCTCCAAGTACTAAATTACCCGGCAATCACATATCAGGAATTAAGTCTTTTCTAACAGTCTCAATATTATTTTAGTGCATGTCTTAACGTAGAATATAACCTATAGAACCAGAATCTTGGTTCCAAATAAGGTGTTTTACTATGTTGGGTACCATCTCATGTTGGAATTATAGGCAACGAGAAAGCAGATAGGGCCGCTAAATTAGCGATTACCTCAACTAATGCTACTATACCTTTAAATGATTTTAAAAAATACATCACAATACTCCATCATTCAAAATGGCAGGCTGAGTGGGACCTTTTGATACAAAACAAGCTTCACACTGTTAAACCTCGTGTAGAACCTTGGCCCTCTCAATCAAACAGAAAGACAGACACAATCTTAACACGTTTACGCATAGGTCACACTAGATTCACTCATCGTCATTTGCTTTTAGGGGAACAGGCACCAATGTGCTCCCAATGCAACTGCATTATGTCAGTTCACCACATTTTAACTGAATGCCCAAATTTTAATTCCCAACGTTTACATTATTTTAGAACTCGTACAATAGAGGTTTCTATTTTATTGGGCAAAACCCCACATGCAAATCTTTTGGCATTTTTAAAGTTAATTGGTTTTTATCCACATATTTAAGCATTACTTCGTTTGTTTTTTTTGCAAAGTTTCCCATTGTTTTTATATAGTTGAAGCTTTCACAGTTTACGTAGATAACTTAAAATAGTTTGGCGCAGTATAGCCAACTATGGCTCTTGTGCCAGGAAAACAAAACAAACTCAAACTCAAACTCCAAATAAGGCGATATTAAAGCTGTTTAATAAACCTTTCATCCATTAATTTTCTTAAAATATCTGAGGAAGTACTTACGTTTCAAGTTTCTCGAATATGTGAGGAATTGGTTGTAGATTAATTAGTTAATGGCGGTGTGGTGAAAGAACTGTGCAATTAATTATAGAGGCTCATCAGATATCGTCCATATTCATCCACAAAACGAGAAATATTTTAGGTATTTAACCGCTTGTGAAACATTAATAGTCCAAACATCTCCTTTTATACTATTCCTTATACGATGAATATCTTAGGAATTGGTTGTAGTAGTAGGCAGTGTAGTGAAGGAACTGAGCCATTCTAAATTATAGAGTTTCATCAGATGCCCTCTTAATCCTCCACAAAACACGAAATCGTATAGATTTGAACACTTGGGAAACATCAAAGCCCGAAAATCCCTTTTTCTTACTTTCACGTATTTGATGACTATCTAGCGCCATTTAACATTTAGAAAAATTGTAAACTTTGTATTTGAAGTTATAAAAATTAAAACATAATCACTTATCTCTTATGCTTTTAACCGACAGGTTTGTTATAAAAAGTGATAATGACTTTATTCAATTGACACAAAATCAAAATTGTCAGGAAAATATTTTCGATTTTAAATGCATGAGTATATGGAATTATTGTAAGAACATTATTTTAAAATAATATCTTTGATAAAGTAGAAAATCATATCACATTTTTCTGCGGTCATTTTGATAGGACAGATCATGAGTGTCACAATGGCGAAACCAGGATTTTTTCTGGAGGGGTCTGAGGTCATAAAAATTTTGTATCATCGTGACCTCATGGATTCTGTAAGTGAAATCACTTTAACTTTTCTCACCTGGCAATAAAAATCACGAAGGACACTACAATATTTTCAATAATTTAACAGAAACACAAAGAAATTACTACCCAAAAAAACTTTTAAACCATATTAACACTACAAGTCGAAATGTAATTACATCAAGAATGGAAAATGTTTGAGCGTGTCAAGAAAGAAAGAAATGTTGCCACGATTCTTTTCTCAAAAAAGGATATTAAGAACAAAAGTGCTGTAATAGTTTGAAAACAATCAAGAATTTTGGTTTAGCTCTGGGGGAGGCAGCAGCCCCATAGCACCCCCCTGGATTCGCCACTGGAGTGTCATATACATAAATAGTGAACAATGTTACGAGAAAAGAATCTTTTCTCTTACTATACATTTCAAATGAAAAAGGAGAAATTTTAAGTTCAAAATAGTATCAATAATATTTCAATATCGTATCGATAATAAATCATAGTTAATTTATCAAGCGCATGAAAATCAATCGTTAATAGCTAATTCAGCAAATGCATCTATTGCGTCATAAAGAATAAGTAGCTCAGTTCCTTGATCTGTAGACATATATTGCGGTCCCCGTTCAGAGAGTTCGTGTATAACCTCAACATTATAGCTGAGATCTCTCTTATTCCCGATCAAAAGGATGGCCATTGTGTCGCAAAAGTGGTCTTTGAATAAAGGAATCCAACTTCCAGAGATATGTTGGAAACTACACGGACATCTCTAGCGTAATAGAAAAAAGTAACATCTCTGTCATCATCAAACTCGATTGCATTTTTAGTCAGGAAGTCATAGATTCGTATTTCAAGGATTTTAATTGGCAATTCTCTCCCTTGGAAGAAAATTTGATGTTCCGTTGCTCCCTCCGCTGAAGACACTAAAAGTAGACCGTGATTTTCAAATTGACAACAACAGATGGATTTCTTGCCAACTTGGGTATTTCCAACTATGAAGAGTGTGTCTCCTTTTATTTTCGGCACATTGTTTGATATATTTTTTAAGCCGACTCTCAGTTGCAGGTTTCGTCCTGTCTATCGAGGAATTTGTTGTAGATTAATAGAAATAGGCGGTGTAGTGTAGGAACTGCGCCATTCCAAATTATAGAGGTTCATCAGATATCCTCCATAATCGTAAACAAAACCCGAAATAATATAGGGAGTTTATAGCTGTATAAACATCAACAGTCCAGACTTCTCTATTGTTACTTTCTCTTATTCGATGACTATATAACGTCATTTAACATTTACAAAAATTGTAAACTTTGCACTTGAAGCTATTAAAATTAAAACATAATCACTTATCTCTTATTCTTTTAAACGACCGGTTTGTTATAAAAAGTGATAAGGCATTTATTCAATTGACACAAAATCAAAAATGTCAGGAAAATATTTTCTATTTTAAAGCCACGATCATATGGGATTGTTGTTAAAACATCATTTTAAAATAAAATCTTTGATAAAGTAGAAAATAGCATCAAATTTTTTTGCGGTAATTTGATACCAGATATCTTGAGTGTCATATACATAAACCATGAGTAATGTTACGGGAAAAGAATCATTTCCCTTACTGTAAATCTCAAAAAAATTTTTTTTTTTTAAGTTCAATATAGTATCGTTAATAACCATAATTATTTGATCAATCGCCTGAAAATTGTTAATCGCCTATCATAATGTACATCTCTTGTGTCGTAAAGAAAAAGTAGTTCAGTCCCTTGACATGCAGACGCAGGTTGCATTTCCCGTTTAGCGACGTTGTGTATAACTTCAGCATTATATCTGAGATCTCTCTTCTTCCCGATCAAAACCATGGCTATTATTTCGCAGAAGTGGTCTTTCAATGAAGGAATCCAACTGCCAGCGATATGATGAAAACTACATGGATCATCGATAGCGTAATAGAAAGAAGCAAAATCTCTCTCATCAACAAACTCGATCGCATTTTCAGCGATTACTTAATAGTTTCGTGTTTCAAGAATTTTAATTGGGGATTTTCTCCATGGGAAGAAAATTAGTATTCCGTTTTAAATACGCTAAAGACAGGAAAGAACAGAATGCCACAACATACCCCTCAAAAATTGGGACGATATTTTCAAATAGATGTAGACCGATGGATTTGTTGCCAACTTGGCTATCTTCAACTGTGTAGAGTGAGTGTTTTTTTCCTGCACAATGTTTGATATATTTTTTAAGCCGACTCTCAGTTGTAGGTTTTGACGTGTCTGCCAATTAATACGTTGTAGATCCAGTTAAACCATGGCTGTTGCGTCGTAGTAGTTTTCTTTGATTTAAAGAGTCCAACTGCCAGCCACATGCTGGAAACGACATGGATCATCGATAGCATAACACAAGAAAGCAAAATCTCTCATCATCAATCTCTATAGCATTTTCAGTGATTAATGTCA
>BGPR01003271.1:116540-134305 GCA_013235015.1 Araneus ventricosus | reverse complement strand
TTGCACAAGGTACAATAAAAGTAACATCTGGAAGGCAAGAAAAAATTCAGATGAAGGAAAAATCTTCCTTCGTTATTTTTAAAACTGTTAGGAAATGAGCATATAAAAAAATTATTAATGAAACAGGAATAAGTGCACTTAAATTTTCAATTTCAAAATTTGCAATATGGACAGGAAGTATGCAAATATTGAATGATTATCCTGAAATTATCAAAATGTTTTAGTGTCCTAAATTTTATTGAGCATTCACCCTTGGGAATCCCAATTGGTAACCTTGTTTTCATCCTTATTATTTTTAAAATCTGATCAATTTATTCTTGTATTTTTATTGTTGCTTGAAAGACGTGGACTTTGGTGAATGGATTTTATTGTTTTCTGGACTTGTGAGAGACCATGGGGTCTGTTTTTAATGCTCTTTTATTGAATTTTTAATGATACTTTTCAAAAAAATGTTATTGCCTCCTTCTTTTTATTGGTGTGTTGTGCTGAGCTTGTGCTTGTGTTTTGCTCAGTAGGTTGCATACTGGGGCTCCTCCTTTTGAGTGTTTTGATTATTTTTAATGTTGGTTCCTGATCTGGTGATATATATCAATCAAAATTCAAATAATTTCAGATTCGTTAAAAGTGTAATATAGATTCAATGGTTTATTGTTTTTTTGTGAGTGTGTGTGTGTTTTAGGTTACATTAATTATTTTGTCGTTGTCCCTCTTCTGCAATGTTCGTAACGTTCTGTGCTGTGTTTGTGATGCTTTTGTGTGTGTCATGTCATATTGATATTCTTGTATTGCCTTTATATTTCCACACCGGTCTGCTAAAGGCCTTACACCCTTTAGGGTAAGCTGGACCGGTGTGGGTTTAAAATAAAAAAAATTGAACGAAATAGAGTAGTTTATAAATTATAATACTATTTTAATTCATTGTAATACACAACAACTGTCTTAAATTGAAATTCATTTTTCTTTTCATTATGACTATGTAGCTTACGAGTATAATCAAAGAATTCAAAAATTATAAACAAATACCGAGTATGCGAAAGAGAAACTTAAGTGCAGAAATCTTTGATATCCGCATGTTTATGAAAAACATTTTGGATTCCAGATACCATATAAGATCTTTTAGTAAAGAATTAATAATAAACCGTTTTAAGTCTCGAAGAGAAATGCTTCTGATCATATATTATCTCTACTAATAATAAAGGAGAATGTGTGTGTGTCTGTGTGTTGGCGCTCTGTAGGGCTCCCCGCTCTAGTGAAAGAAACGAAATTTGGTAAAAACACACTTTGGAGTGTGGGAATGTGCACCTCGGAGCCCTTTTTTCGAAATTTTAATTAGAATTTTAATTAATTAAAAAATTAAGCGAAACTTCAGCCTTTTACCTTAATAACTTTCGAAAGTATTAAAGCACAAAAATTATTTTTACACCACCTGAAAGTGCAAATAATTACCTTTCCAATGATATCAATTAAGTTATCGAACGGCTTTTCTCTAATTTTAATAAATTTTAAAAATATTTTTTGGAATAATTTACAACAGTACTTGCATTTTTGCAACGCAATTCAAGCCGTTTTCATTGTTTAAACAAATATTTATTTGCGTGCTTCTCTTCCATTGTTGAAATTTAAGGTAATATTTTTTTATTTAATGATATTTTAATAGGTATATTTTCATTCAGATAACATGTTTCTGGAAGTAAAATGTTCCTCGCCGTTTTAAAATTAAAATCAGACGCATATTTTGAGGAGGAATAAGAGAGTGAAGATGATGCCATTGTATGATACGTGACACAGGCAATTACTGGACTCCATTAAGGACGTCCATGCAGACAAAGAACAGAATAGGTGGAAAGTTCTTGAAAGAACATGAGATAAATGTCTATCACGATTTGGTATTTAAAATTACTTTGTTAAGGGTACCATGAATATGAAATCATACACATGAGATTTAATTCAAATTATACTCCCGGCGAACAATCTGGTCGACAAAGGCGGCTAGAGGTAAATAATAACAGAGTAATACAATAACTAATAATGGACAGACTAGTCTTGAAAACAACGACGGATCTCGCATGAATACAGCAGAATATTCAAAGGTCTTCAATATTTGCTTAAACAATACCCGCTTATTGTACGCAATCTGTTTAATCTGTTATTTCTTTTTATTAAATCTGTATGAATAAATGCATATTTTTTTAATAACTTTCATATTATTTCCAGATACAATAAACCAGATAGTTTCTAAATTTATAAACCTGCTAATAGAAGCTGTTATAACTACCCCGGTTTCCGCTATATAGATGAACAAGCTTTTGGATACCTAATACTTCTTAAATAAATCAATACATGCCAACACCTACTCTTCGACTGCTGAAACATTTCACTTCCTGATCAACGCAACAAAAGCTTCCGCACATAATTTGTATTTAAGGAAGTGATATTTTTACTCGTACTTAAGATAAAATGAAAAATCACGCGAATTAGCCCCGACCAAACTTACGCCTTGCCGGAAACGCAAGCAGAAAAACTGAATACCACGATAAGAATAATGGCAGAGTGCCCACATTCATTCAAACCGCAGCGAACAAGAAAGCGACGAGCCCTTGAAATTAATCATTTCTGAGTGATCTGAGGGCTCTCCATTCTTCTCCAGGAAGAAATATTAGATGGACCAGGGCAACAGACAGAGCCTTACTTAGTTATCAGAACTAATCTGAAGATTTACTAGTTGGGAAGAAAATAGTTACCGATACTGCAATAAAACAAACTGGGATACGCTGTGTTATAGACATACCCTGGGTTTTGTCTCCGTGTGTACCTAAGCATATGTAGATACACAATCTTTGAATGTATTATTCAATAGCAAAATAATTTAACTGAAAAAACAATAAAGGTAATAAAGTAAAGGCCTAGCTTATTTTTAGTTCCATCAATTTAACTATGAATGGTGATAAGATTTAAAATTTGTCCCTTCTGATGTGAAATGCATGAAGCCCAATTTTGCTGTTTTTGATGTTTTTATCATATTTGCATTAGCCCGACAGCAACTTCGGATGGGTATATTGTCATAGCTTAAATCGAAAATAGCAAAAGATAATCGCTCTCAAATAATAAATTGCGCGTATCAATACATTGCGCTTTGAAATTTCCTTTGCCTCTCCTGTCAATGCTAAAATTGTTACTGTAAGTTATTTTTACATTTAAGCTAGTTTACCTCTGACTTGCAGAATTCCTCGCATTGCGTATACATATAATTTTTTTGATATAATATTCAGAAATACGTTTTGTTGTACAAAGCAAAAGCCGTAGCAACAATAAAAGATGACAAATTAAATGACTGTAAATATTCAAATTCTGTGCAACATCTGCTTTTATTTGCTCACGAATGATGAGATATTTCTCTTTTATTCTCTGTAACTTACGGACAAAACTCTAAACTGACGTCTCAATTAATTCTAAAATCATTGAAAAGTTTATTGTCCTGAGGACAGTTTTTGTTCGACTTTGTTTCATTATGCATCTTAGAAGAAGAATACTGAAAAATTAATTTTGATTTAATTGAAATACTTACCATGATGATTTCACAAAATGAAAAGAGTTTAATACAAATCGTTACCATCCAAAGAACGAGAATTAAAATCATAACAAATTGAAAAGTCTAATGTTTATTTTTGTTTAGTCATACCAGAGCTATTAAATTAGGCATTTAGTTATTCTAATACTGTTTACTTGCACGTGGGAATGTTATTTGTTTTAAAATAAGACTAGGAGATTAAAGTCATTTTTTAAAATTCGTTCAAGCTTTTATTTCTTGATGGAGTGTCCCTGTAAAAGCAAATAATGATACATTCGTAATAAAACAGCGGAGTTTGTAACGAAACCTGTTGAACTATCTATACTTATAAAAGGCAATGTTTATGTGCATATGTGTGTGTGTGTGTCCGCGATGTTCAGACGAATTTATCGGATTTACAGCCATGAAATTTGGCACACAGGTAGTCGTAATGATGACTGAATGGACCTCGAAGCCGGAATTTTAAACTATAATATAGAAAATATCTCATTTAATGTTTTGTGTTGTTTCGAGTCATTTTCAGCACGTTTACATCTCTAATATCTTTTATAATGATTGTTGAAAAACAATCAATGCACCATTGGATAGAAGAAACAATTTTCTTTCTAAGGAATTTGTTTTGAGCTTCAAATGTAATTTACTGAATTTTGAAATTTTTAAAAAAAAATAGTCAGTTTTGCCGACAAAATTTTGTTTCCGTATTTAAATTTACTTCATCAACCGTTCTAATAACGTTATCTCTTCCATTTTTTTGAGGCAATGTATGGAATATTCCCCCCGGATTTCAAACAAGAACGGTTAAAATATCCTTTATGGTTGAATTTTAATTAATTTTTTTCTGAAGAGTTAAAATATTTTCGCTCCAATTTTTCCTTGGTGATTCTTCATAACCAAGGTCGCGGTGTTGTTTCCCAGCATGCATTTCGTCGAAACCACGTGACGTCATAATCTCTTCGCTTTTAGCGAGATTTTGCAGTACGATCGTACCGTACTGTCGTCGCGTCGAGACATCATGCTTTTAAGTTATTTGTTTTTATACTTTTTGAAGGCAGATATCTGTAGTTACAGAAGACATGTTCATCTTGCGTGTACTTTCGCTCAAACTGAAAAAAAAATGAAATATGACCTCAAGAAGCTATTTACATAATGTGACTTCAAAGTTTAAACCTAAATCTGAAGATTGTGGGCTTTTTTTTTAAAAAAAATTGTTGAAATTCATGATGTCACGGTCAACGCCGTGAAGGTACTGCTAGTTCAGGATAAATGGAGTCATATAATAGAAAATAAATGTAAAAATAATTATATATTGAGCATTTTATTAACACAATGTAACACTCTGATCAACGGGACCATCTTTTTCCATTTTTCACATTCACTTCTAAGGCAGATAATTTTTATCTATTTTTAAATTTTCTTAAATGGATAAAGTATTTTTTAGGAATTCCGCGATATGATCAAATACAAAAATGTTCTATTGATCCGCATTAAAAGCATTTTTTTCCTAATCTGAAATCTATTTTATCAAAATAATTGGACTCTCGGGTGGTTAAAATATCATTTCGAATCATGAAAAGTATTGTTCAGCAAAGGATTCCGTGGCTACCACTTTTGGACGATTTTACACTGGAAAGGGGTGTCAGGCAATGAGTCATATCACCGCATTTCCGGAGTTCCTTGTTAGAGCACGCTCAGTAAGATGTAAACATCACCCTTCCATTCTTCACTTTTCCCCTATTTTGGTGAAAATAACTCCGCCCGGCGCATGCGCAAAAGCGCGGAGGTTTTCCAAATTCGTTGCTAAACAATAACAAGACTGTTTTGAATAGAGTTTTTATAGGAAAATAAATAATGAAATAAAAATAAGATAAAAAATGAAAAAAAGAATATGGAGGCCTTTCTAGGAAGGTGCCATTTTTTTTCTCTTGACCGAATCAGATCGGCAATAATTTAGCTCGTCTTTTGATGGCAATTTTCATCTCTTTTTTGATTACGGATTGAAAAGAACTTTGGAATGAATAGGGGATAATAGCCTTTGTTGCTGAAAATCCGAAAAACCCCCAAATCACATCAAAGATAAAAAAAAATGCCAATCCAGGTATCAGTCTTCATCACCATTTTTGCGTATAAAAGGAAATAGAAATGAAATAGATAGGATTTATACGAAAAATATATAAAAGATAAAAGTAAAAAAAAGACGAAAAAAATAACATGATGAATGTAAAGAGAAGAAGTACTATCTTCAAATAGCAGACGTTTTTTTTTTTTATTTACAATTAATAATTCAAGCGTTTGAAGCATTTTGCTATATCATTCTCAACTATGCGACGGTTTTCGAGAATGCATGTTTTTGATAATTAACAAATTAATGAAAGCTTTTTCATGCTTGACGACATCACTGAAATTTTCGCCTCTATAAGATTGTAGTTTAAATATGTATCAAAAACCTCCGTCCTTGTTGTTTTATTTTAATATGCCATTTTTTTCAGAACACTTATCTGGAAGTGGTCGATTTCTAAGAAATGCTTTCTTCTATTACATTCAAGCTGCACCATTTTTTTCATCAAAGTGATTCATACGAAAATGATAGACATGACAAAATGAAAAAACGAAGAGAAACAGACGCTATTGAAAATCTACCTCCTGAACAATGAAAGAAGACAGATAAAAACTCAAACGCATTTGTCCTTGACTGGTTTCGAAAATGTATGAATAAAAGTATCCTTTTTTGGTAAAGTTTAGAAAATCTATAATTATCTAAAAGATACAGTACAATGATTGAAGTATTGAAAACGCGATTGCTATTTGGTTTTTTCCCTCTAATTTTCAGGTTGAATGGCGTCGTGAGTCTGAGTATCCAGGGGAAAAACCTCTTCAGACTTTTCCATTAGGATAACGTTTTGTAATAGAGGGTGTGCCGCATGCAGTTGGCACCTGACCCCCTCTCAAGGTCAACCATCCCAACCATTTACCTAGAAGCAGGAACTATGTAGGAAGTGGTTCGTCAACTGTCAAAGTTAGCGCACTTTCGTGATGGAAGTGTCAGGTTTAAGGATAAGTGTGTTATTTGCTTGGTAGTGCTGAAAAAAGTGAAAATCCACTCGCTGACCTTAAGATTGAGTAAAACACTTTCTAATTCACGTTCTTTCAATTGTTTCGGTTGCAAAAGTGTTTCCCTGAAGATTTCAACTAAGTGATTGTTGTAGATGGAGTAATCAGTTGAAAATAAAAGTGAAATTTAAAGCACCTGAAAAAACAACATGGACATTTAATTATATTATTAAGATTTAGTATGATAAGAATGATATAAAACGGGTAAAAATTTAAGAATTTTTGCTTCAAATAAAATCATATTTTTTTACTTCTGAAAATGATATTATTATGTCGAAAGGAAATAGATCCTGTGTCATTTAATTATATATATATAAAGAGAGAGAGCTATGTTTTAATGACAAAAAATTACTGATAAATATAATTAGTTATATTAAAATTGCTTAATAATTTACAAATGAATACACACGAAAATCTAAATGTGATAAAATGCTATATTTAGAAAGTTTAAATAATCATCTTTTAAATAATTCCAACATTGTTTTACCATTAAAATTAAATGATACAAAATTATAAATTGAAACCATTTTATATTTTCTATTATCAACAAATGCTGCATGTACAATATAAAATAACTGCTTTTCTTTAAACGATATTCTAAATTCAATTTTGATGGCATTTTTTTTTTGTTAAGATCTAATATCGAAACTCCTTTGGAAAAAAATAAGGATAATTTTTCATACATCAGACTATTTTTTCTTTTAACGGTGATGACAACTAATATTTTAGCGCATATCCTAGAAAAGATCCTATGTACAGTTAATTCGAAATTACCGATTTCGAGAAATTCGTCTTCTGTATATTCCTAGTCTTTCACTTAATGAATTATTGAGTCGATACAAAAATATTGTTAATAAAATAAATATGCTGTTCCTTTCGAATAAAGACCAATGAAATCATTAATAATTGAATAACTTAATTCTACTTCCATTCATCCCGTCAATGAAATCAATAAAAAAAGATAAAAGCTACTCAATAAATCCTTTTGATTAATTTTTTGATAACCACTGTCTTTATCTTGGCTTTATGTCCACTTATATTTCTGAAAACGTCCGCGAATTGACATATGGAGTGGTCTAGGAATTTAATCATCCTAAGCCACATAATGACATTCGAAACAAAACGCGTTAATATGCATAAGCAATCCGCTGGAAACAAAAAGTCTTCGCAAAATTAATCTCTAATTAGCTTCCCTGCAAATCGAAATTTATTCTCGGCAGCAGCGCAAAAAAATTTACATGGAAAATCAATTTACGGCGAGTCTTTCAGAAGAAAGCGCAAACGAAATCAAGCGAGAAGCTATATTTACGGTGCGCTTGGGAAAAATAAAGGCCCAGGCTTTAGTCTTCATTTCCTTTTACCCTCCAGTGGCGGGAAATGACTGGCCGTTAAAATAAATTCCGGCTTTTATTTGTTTATTAGTGCGTTTTTGATTAGCAATTTCGAAACCCTAACGATTTGTTGCGCCGTGTAGGAAACAGCCACCCTAACTGAAATTAATTGGAAGACTTAAAGAAAAAAGTCTCTTTAGTCCCAGTCTGTGTGTTCGAACAGTCTAGAGCTTGTTGCTTTGTAGAAAGCGCAATGTTCGAATGTAAACTTTTTAAAGGCAGTCTGAAGTGGTATTTAGTATAATGACTTCGAAGAACCACACCTTGATGGAACGAAAACTAATGTCTGAAGAATACAATCAATATTTGTTCGAATTTTATTTTGCTCATTGCTAGTATAAATGACAGCTTTTCAAAGCAGTTTGGAATTGTACTCTAGTTAGCAAATGAAATGAGAAAACCTTTGTTTGCCACTTTGGCGACTAGAGCGTTAGATGTTTTTGAACTAGTACTTCCCTATGTAGGATTAATTGTAGGATTCACACATACACACGCGAAATCCCTTTAGCGCGCCGTCTGAATCTTATTACATGTGTTCTTGCACATTTGGTTTTAATATACCTGTTAGAATTTTCGAATATATGCTTCCTAAAGCATACTGAAGTAGTAAGGTAGTGTAATGATTTTAAGGAACTACAACATGATGCAATAAAATCCTTTGTCTGGTACTTTCTTGGACGTACAATCAGTATTTGTTCCTGTTTTTTTTTAACTATAAGAGTGGGTTTTGTCATTTCAAAGAGGTCGAAAGTGGTGCAATGTATTTTAGCATAGCATGAAGAATCGTGGAACCTTCTTCATCAAAAATAATATGTTTATTGGACGTCTTCCACAGCGCAAACATGCAAAACAAACACATACACTTACATCACAAACGTTACAACACTTACTGATTGACATCGAATTCCATGTTCAATTCATTATTCTTCTCCATTGCTAAGCAACGTTAACAAAAGACAAATATATCGTTGCCACTCTATTTATATAACCTTTAGAAAAGAATTATTGAAAACTATTCTTTCTAATTAATTTCGTTTACAGACAAACGATATTTTAAAATTAATTTCTTTTATGATCAAACGATATTTTTAAATTAATTTTTTTATGACCAAACTATATTTTTAAATTAATTTCTTTTATGACCAAACGATTTTTATCTAGTTAATTTATTTTCTTTAAATATTTTAATAATTCTTCAAATATAAACTTTTTATTCGTTACAAATATTACAGTATCGAAGTAATATTTAACACTTTATTTACCGAATTAACTTACCAGCAACTTTTCAATTTTACTTTGGAATCATTAGATACGTTTTAATGAAAAATAAACCGAGGAAAAATGAATAAACTTCTTAATTAAATAAAATAATTTAATTAATTTGATTAATAATTAAAAAATATATTTTTATCTTCATATGCCATCTACTGCTAGCTGCCAGAACTCTCCATTTCTAGTGTTCATCAGAAAAAAACGGTCAAATTGCAAAAATATAAACGTGATTAAAATAATACTTTTAAAATAAAACGGAAAATAAAGGGTTGAAGCAACTAAGAACATGATAAAGCCATTGTTTGTTGTAATCATGAACATAATCTAATTTATCTTAGATATTACTACTAATTATGTATTTTTGATTAACTGTTTTGAATCCTGCAAAATTAATTGCGCTTGAAAGAAATAGAAATCAAAACTTAACTTAATTGGAAATTTCCAACAACCTCTCTAGTTTCAGTTTACATACATAAATAACCTAAGGCAATTTGCTCTTTGGAATTTACAACTTTTGAATGCAAATGTTTTAAAGGAGACTGAAGTTACCCAGTGGCATGTTAGCAGAAATCCTTAATGCACAGCTGCGAGAAAGCTACTATTGCATATATATTATAAATATCTTATGTGTCTCATAAATATTATAAATCTCTCTGAAGTGTTAATTATCAATTTCAGGAAGATAAATATTTGTAGTTCTATGTAAGAAACAGCAACTTTAACTGAAATTAATTCTCTATCGCCGTATTCTCTGTATTTGCTAGGAATTGCAGGAATACCAGTTTTAGGAATTATATTGATTGAATATAAAATTTTAATATAGAACTAAGTGGTAAATTAGTCCATTAAGACGACATTTCTGCAATTTTAATAAGAATTTACATCCTGTTTTCACGTAGAGATTTGAATTATTAATTCAGTGAAGTTTAATCAGAACTATGTAGAATTTTTTTAAAAAATATAAAATTAATATAAGTTGGATGTGAAATTCTTAAATTAGCATACACATAAAAATATGCAGATTAGGAAATTTGAAAAATAAAAAAATGAGCATATCAAAGATGGTAAAGATACGGAGGAATAAATGCGTATCGACTCTAAAAGGACTTTATAATGCAAAACACGTTGCAGAATATTCATAAAATGTTATACACAGAATTTTGTCTTTCTCATGCATGGAAATTAATTTTGCCATGAATTTTTAATGACAAATACTTGTCTTTTATCATTTTTGGTGTTATCTAAATCTAAAATGGCGGCACTAATTTAACAAACAATTCCATTTTTTCTCGTTTCTTAATACTAATATTTTTTCTTTTAATTAATTATGTTTTTAATAAACATAAAAATGCATTCTATGGGAATTATTGAATTTTTGGAAGGTAAATAATTCAGAAAATACTCTATTATTCTCAAAAGGAAATATGTGAGAATTTATTAGGAATCTAAAACTAAAATTTCTCATGAACTGTGAATTGGAGTTGAGAAATAAGAAAATATCAATAAATTCTAAAAGATAAAGCATTCCAAGATATTACACATTTTATAACGATATTGCTATTACAAACCTTAGGTGTTTTAATAAGGAAAATAAAATGACTGAATGCTTCGTTTACCTTTCGAGTGTATCAAACTCTCAGAATCTTTAAAAAAATATTTTTTTTATCTTGCAGAATATATAAAACTGAATTAGGTTAGTTAAATTACAAAAGTGGCAATAGCCTGAACTTTTGAGTGGATAACATCTTAAGTCAACACGAGATCTATGTAGGAGGCAACCATACAACAACAAAAGCAAATGTTAACATCATTGATATAATAGGTGACTCAGAGTTAGATATAGAAAGAAAACCCAATTTTGATCTAAATATTACAGTATCAAAAGAAATAAGAAAGAATATATGTTATAGGTTACGTAAGGTAGAAAATATTGACAATATTATTCAAAATATTATATTTAACCCTCTGAGGGCCCAATTATTTTTAACTTTTAGCTGTCGGGTTAGAAAACTTAGCTTTTAAAGTGAATGACCCACACTTTTTTGTATTTGATTATATCTCTGGAATCTTATGAGTACTTTATCTATGATTTTTCTAAGAAAATATGCATATAAATACGAGCTTTCTGCTTTTGAACTATCATGAGAAACGTAAAAAGACGCTTGCGCCGCTCGAAGGATTAAACTATTGAAAATATTTTCAGACGATCCATATTTTTATCTTTTTCCAAATGCACATCCTTTCGTCTTGCAGTTATTTTTTACTACACAAATGATTACGCCGACGAAAATAAATGCACAGCAATTTATTTTATCATCTTCTGCAGTAAAAAGCGTGAGTTAAACTGTTTATTTTATGAAATACTTAAAACATATTACCAAATGTTTTTATGAAAATTACTTTCTTCTTATTCTTCTTTCTTATGCTCGTTTATTTCTTTTATGCAAAATAACTGGTATAATTATACTATTATATTATTAATTATATTATTTAATAATAAGTGAGAGATAATAAGTGAGTATACTTAAATAATATATAAGTTATATATTATTTAATAATAATTATATAATTTAATAATAAGTAATAATGAGTGGCAGTATCTTTTGAAAAAGAATAAAAAAATCTTTCTCTAGCTTTTAGATTTTCAGCAGAGTTATTTTCCCTATGTTTTAATTGAAATTTCACCTATTATTGACTTTTGATCAATTAATTTTCCTTCTAAAGCAATTTCCTTCTACAAACGTCGGACGGGTAGTGCCATAAAATATATGAAATGAACATCGGAATTCAAATAAAACACAATTCATTCCGTTAATATAAACGTAGTAACATATTAAAAACAGTCCTACATTGGCACTATTATTTCGCGTCAAATAAAAAGGTGCGCTCCACTGCTTCAGAATAATTGCACTATCTTAAAAATAAATAACATTAGTATAATAAAATAAATAAAAAAATTAAGGTATAAGATTTTATCCATGCGGAAAAAAGAACGCAAAAGTTGAAAATAATTTTTCTCATTACAATAAAATGCATGGTTCGAATAAAAGTGTGGGCGCTTATATAGCACCTTATATTTTGTGTGTAGTTCCTTAAACAAATGGAATATTCCTAGAAGGTAAATGCGCCCACGCTTTTATTCGAACCATGCATTTTATTGAAATCAGAAAAATTATTTTCAACTTTTGCGTTCATTCCTTAACATTTTTTTTATTTATTTTATTTTCTACTTTTTAGTGACTGCTGACACGAATACACACGGCATGTTAGGCATAGCAAATTAAATTCAATTACCGAATTATCCAATATAAAACA
The DNA here is from genome assembly GCA_013235015.1 of Araneus ventricosus. Lineage (NCBI taxonomy): Eukaryota > Metazoa > Arthropoda > Arachnida > Araneae > Araneidae > Araneus > Araneus ventricosus. The sequence continues at coordinate 121,651 of BGPR01003271.1, read as the reverse complement.
CATATTAAATATTCGTTTCGAATATTACATGTTATGAATTTTAAAAAAGTGCGACACATATCGAGAAACGAAATTTAGAGTGCGAAACGTTTGGCGTAACGTAAAAAAAAAAAAAAATCTACTTCTGGTTGGTGGCGAATTCTGATAGGAAGAAAACCCAAGACGCGTAGAAACACGAGCTATTACGTCATTCATCGGTGCAGCACCGGAAGTATAGCGTATTCTCTGTTAGCTTCGTGGTGTTGTCACAACCCTACGTAACGTGAGGTTACTGCCTTCCAAACTTTATCGCAAAACTATAGGGCTAAAATTTTAATACCATTTTGTTAGGTTTAACCCGTATTTTACCATCGTCCTATATATAGGACAGCTCAGATTTGACGAATTTACATAGCCAATATCGCATTTTTAATTTATATTCCGATTCTAAAGTATATTTTAAGATTGATAAGTGTTATTTATTATCTTTTTAAGTTCAATTTTTATCATTTTTTTTTATCATTTTTAAATTTTTTAAGAATTTTGAATTTGGCTAATTTTTGCTACTTTATTTGACAAGAATTATATTTTTCTTATAAATAATTATGAGAAAAATTTACAATTTCTTTTCTCAAATTTATTCATGGCATGTCTTATATGTTATTTCTGAGCAAAATTTGCAAACAAAAAGATATATTCAGACTGGTTTTACAAAGGTTTTAGGTGCCGTCCTATATATAGGACGATAGTAAAATCCCCTACTATGCACACCCATACAAAGGCGTTTGAAATTTCGGGAAAAAGGGTTAGAATATCTATGTTTTATTTATTTCAACACTGAATAACATCTAGTTTGCTTGGAACATGAACCTGTAGGTGTGTCTTGAGTAATATATTTGTTCTGTTTCTTTGGTCGAGAGTTTTGGTCACGTGCTGACGCTATCTTTTATAGGGAAAAGAATACTACTGTTCCAGGTGTGATCTGATTTCACATCCACTCCTTCCAGAACAGTATTGGAAATGAGTCGGAGATTTTTAACTGAAGAAACTTTTCAGTATTTAATGCCATTGGCCGATGAATAGGATGATAGTTATTTTTAAATTATAATATCACCGCTTGTTCCAGAAATTGTCACTGATGATTAAAAACTTGATGATGCCTGCAACAGTATTGAACATGGTCATGTTGCTTTTGACGAAAAGATTCAAGAAGAAGCGGATGGAACAAATGAAATTCTAAAGGAAAAAAGATGCTGCTGAATATGTCTCGACACCTACATGGACTAATTGTGCACCAAAATTTTCATCAGCTCCTAATTATTTTACGGATATAATTTCAGCAAAATCACCTTGGAATTTCTCGAGATGATGGCTGAAAAGGTGATTGTCCAGCTATGGTAGAAGGTAACAAGCATGCTTGACAGAAAAATATTCATGATTTTTGTCTAAAATTCGATGAACTTTAACAGGTTTTGGGAATTATTTTTTATAGCGACTGTTATATTTTACCCAGAGAAAAAATATACTGGGCAAATGTTTCTGATACTGGAACAACGCTTGTTAGTCAAACAATGTCAAGAAAGCGATGCTTAGCTATCAAGAGTTATTTATACTTCAATGATAATACTGCCATTGATTCAGATCGCTATTAGAAAGTACGTCCGAATTAGAAATTGTTGAATAAAGTTTTTTAACAGTTTGGTGTGTTTTCTGAACATTTAAGTAATGACGAAAAAATAGTCCGCTATTTTGGAAGACATGGATGTAAACTGTACATGAAAGGAAAACCCGTAAAATTTGGATACAATCTAAGGATACTCTCATCTTTCGATGTATATCCCTCTCGTATTATACCATAACAGGCAGTAAAGCAATTATGAAAACAAATGTGGCATGACTATGAAAAGAAAAGAAATCATTAGCCCAACCAGTCATTGAAAATTGGCTGTCTTTTGTTGAAACTCCTGCAAACAGCAAAATTTATAAGGATAACATTTTTACGTCGTGTGATCTTTTTGGCCTCTCAGAAGCAAGCGTTTCTTTGCTACGGGAACAGTTAAGGAAAATAGAATGACAAAATGCCCTTTAATAAAATTGCAGCTGTTCGATGGATTGACAATAGAGTTGTCTGATTGATCACCAATTTTGACGACAAAAGAGGCTTTAAAAATGTAGAAAGAAGAATGAAGGGTGGAAAGCAGAAAGTACGCATAGTATTGTGTGTTGTTTCGTATAATTTGTACAAAAATGGTGTAGATTTGTTGGACAATCTCATAAAAACATATTTTTCATTCATGCAAGAAAAAAGTGGAATTGACCATTATTAAAAAATGCATTTGAGACATCACTGGTTGCACTGGTTTAGAAACTTTAAAAACGTTTCCTCCGGAACAAGTTGCAGAACTTCTCGAATTTCTTCGACATTTTACAATAGCTTACCTGGGATTGTGTGTACCTCGCAATGTTGAAACAATGAGTTTGGGCATTCGAAAAAAAAAATCCAGATTACTTCAAATTCCAAAGTGAACCCTTTCTAGTAAATGGAAAACAACGCCAATGACAGCTTAAAAACTGTACAAGAAAATTCTTAACTATTTGTCAAAAATGTAATTTACGACTTTGCTTTGAATGTTTACTACCATTTCATGTAAACCAAGATGCTTGACTGCAAAACATGTAGTATTGGATTGTACCATCGTCCTATATATAGGACAGCTTGCAAAAAAACAACCGATAAAATTTTCTTAAGTTTTTTAACTCTATACTTTTGCTTGATGTCTCATTAGTCTGTGATAGAATTTTTTTGGAAAAATATTAATTTTTTCTTAATGTGGTAAAATATGGGTTAAAATAGGTACAGATTGCAATTGTTTTCTGCATAATATTGTATTGTCACCAGAAACCCACAACTGTGCTAAATTTCAAAGCTGTAGCTCGATGGTAACCATAATCACAGTCACCCCGACCTGCCTAGGCATACGGGAAATCTGAATGACAGCCGTTGCAATAGAAACGAGTACTGAGGTTGGGTCCTAGCGGCCAACACAGCCTCACGGCCCTACCCCTCCCGTAGGAGGTACGTACTATCACTGGAGGGGGGACTGCACCCCCACATTTATGTAACACTAGGCGGGCGAGTTCCTTCATATGAAACCTGAGCAACTCATCCACATTTCGTTAGCTCGATGGTAAGTGGGTAAGAAATCGATCTCAAGATTTGAGGACAAGGCAGTCAAGTTGAATAAAAGCTTATAAAAAGAATCAAGTGAATACAAAACAAATTATATATGTGAGTGTTAAGTGATTTATGCTTACAAATATATTAATGTATAAAAATTAATACAATATATATAACTGAAAATAAAACAAATAAGTTAGAAATTCCGAATAAAATGTAGATTTAGTGCATAACTTCAACGCTTTCACTGCCTCTTGTGCAAATAACAAAAAGTAAACACAATCAATTTGTCTAGTCAAACGGCATAACTGTTTACTCTTTTCTACTACGTCTTATTCCCACATTCAAGAAACAAGTCTTAAATCACACGAAATATTCACAGGGGACTCAGTAAGATGGACTTTAAACAAGCTTATATTCGTTTGGAAAGCTACAGAGGAAAGCTTGTTCTTTCACTAAATTCAGAAGTAACAAAAGGCTGCTTGCACCACAGTTTCTGTGTTCTGCCAGTTTGTTTGAAAGCAATCTTTTCATGCGAATCGATTTTTATGCAGTACATCGTTATTTGAGGGCAGATGTGAGTTTGCATCCGTTATTTTAAAATATTTATCATCTTTCTCAAATGCCTTTAAGGTATAGTTATGTTTTTTATCCTAAATCTTGATAGTAGAAATATGCAAAACATTTGTTAAACATGACCTTCCTACATATAATATTTTGAATTCAGACATATAAAATATATTCATACAGAAGAAAAAGTGATTCATGTAGTTACATACTTCATTTTCTTTAGTAAAATTTGTCCGTTTTTAAAAATTCCAGTTGTCATTTCTTTCAAAAATGAGCAAGAACTTAATGAAACTAACTAGTCAGAAGAAAAGAAAATCGTTTGAGCCAGATTTCAATTCTCTGAACTTTAGGCTAAAATTACTCCTAAGTTAATATAATAATATACAAGGTGCTTACTTTAGTCCTTAGTGCTGAGTTTAATTCCAGAACACTGATATCTATAGTCATAAATGTGGTATATATGTATAGTAGCGATGAGACTGCTTACAACGTCACTGAGCGGCAGAATTTGGAGTTAGTGCTTTTATCTCGAAATTGGTACGGGAGGCGGGGAAAATGTCAAATGCAATCTAGTAGCTATCGGTTTGGTAAGAAAAGATACTTTGCGATACCAAAAAAGTGTCCCTTTTATGATTCTATTCCTAACAATAATGTGTGCAAGGCATCTTTTTTCGTACGAAATCGATGATGGTATGTAATTTTATAAATGACTTTTTTCCAGAGTCTCCTGCCGTTTACAATATAACAGCGGTAACTCAAAATTCTGCCGCTGTGAGACGCTGTAAGCAGTATCATCGCGTCGCCCATAGCTTCTTTAAAAGGAAAAGGACATTTTTTATGACTACAGATATCCCTGTTCTGAAGTTAAAAGGAGTGGTGGAGGCAGATCTTTAATAGATGCCTTGTATGCAAATTATCCGAGGTATATAAATGTGGAGAGTCTTCATTGGAACAGAGCCTCAAAACCATTAATCTGGGCTTCAAACCTACGACTCTCCCACTAAGACACTTTGCATATCCTAATTAATTGATGCCCTGTATGTAAATTATCCTAGGTATACAAATGTGAGAGTCTTCACAATGACAGCTCTCAAAACCTTAACCAATCTGTGGTTTCCAACCAGACTCTCCTTACCTAGACACTTCTATATCCTGAATTAATTGATAAGTTCCTATGTATTATCCTAGGAATACAATGTGTATCTTCAATGGAACCAAACCTCAAAACCATTAATTTGGTTTCCAGCTTACGACTCTCCCACTAAGACACTTTTGCATTCCTAATTAATGGTTTCCTGTATTAAATTATCCAGATACAAATGGAAAGTCTTCAATGGAACAGGCCTCAAAACCATTTAAGCAATACGTGTTCAAACAAAATAGA
>BGPR01003271.1:80080-104598 GCA_013235015.1 Araneus ventricosus | reverse complement strand
TAACTTTTCTGCATTGCAGAGCATAAATATTTGCTGTCTTGAAGACTAAACGTTGATTTACAAATACCATTATTTAGCGGCCTGTTACAGGATGAACAGTTTTAATTTACCGAAGGTAAGGAGAAGTAATGAGGATCTATTTCCACACACAATGCAGTAAGTAGACCTGGATAATCTATAAACTTATTTGCTGTCAGAATCTATTGAGTAAAAATAAATGAGGCGCTTTCCTGACCATGTCGTGACAGAAACTTGGTCACACGGTTACCTGGAACCAGGACTAGAAATAGCCACATGACCAGAATTAGTGATTACGAAGCAGCAAGTGATTTGTGACTCGCCAATCAGAAACCAATTTCCCGTTAATATCCTGGTCAAAGCGATTTTTCTCATCGATTTCTGTCTGACTCATCAATTCAGATTCAGGGGTCCACTTTCGGCCTTCGGGAAAGATTCGGGGGTGTCAGCAGATTGAATATATTTAGGAGCTTGTGAAGAATTCCATTCTTATTTGTCTGAAAATATGTCTGGGATCTATAAGAATTTGATTATAAATAGATATTCAAAGTAAAAGTAGACTGTTTTTGAAACAAAAATGCAAAGTTATAATGAATAATAAAATTAAAATAAAATAATTGCTAAAGCTGGGCTTTGCAACTATATTCCTATAGTTTTCTTTTAAATCTCTACAAGAAGGTCAGTAATAAATTCTAGAATGCTAAAATTTATATTAATGGATATTAACAATATTAATTAAGATATTGTTTACCTATGCCTGGCAGGGGCATTGCGCCCGACGGAGGGTTAACTTTAATTTAAAATAACATTAAGTGTAGCCTACAATTTCAGCTGCACGGTAACACTAGTTTTCTTTCCATATTAGATCAAAGTACTTTTTAGGTAAATCCACGCTCCTATCTATTACGATCGAAGATTGTGGCCCATCGCAGCCGTGTGCTTCGACTACGCACAATCGTCACTGGCTGTGATGAGAGTTTTGAAATCGATTCATACTCAAAACATTTCAGAATAATTAAATACAAAATAGTTCATGGCTTACTGAAGAAAAGCATTATCCGAAACGGCTTCCCCGTTTTTATGTCTGTTAACCCGTACTGCAGTTTTAATTCAGTTAATGACCGTTATAGAGATAACTCGAATGTCAAAAATAGACAACCATAAAATGATAACTTATTCACTTATTGATTTATCTACACAGAATGGGTTTAAATGGCCTATCATTTTTTTAAACTTTTTTACATTAATATATTTTACATAAAAATAAAATTTTAAAGCCATATTATATTTTATTTTTAACTATTTAATGCACTATTACTATTTTTTTGTGTATCAAAAGAATATTTATGCAAATAAAGAACAATATTGTGGTCATAAAATTTTAAGGGGAGACTGCTGAAGTGAAAAAGAAAACTACGACTGAAAATTATTTCAATGATTTTATACCGGATAGATCTGATGAATGAAAAAATGCCCTCAGTGTACAATACTGTTGAATGCGAACAAATATTAGATAGCAATCCTAAATAAAATGGCTATTTAAACTGTAAATAAAAGTCTTGAAAAAAATTAGAGATAGCATTATTCGAAAAAAAATAATGTTGTAAAAGTATCTCATGAAAATCACTAAATATCGAAACAGAAACAATAACATTGTTATTCAACGTGAATACTTTCTGTTAGTACTATGTTTCTCTATGATACTTTGTAAGGTATGTAACAAATGCGCCTGCGCAATAAGAGCAGCGCCACCTATTATGGTAAGGCGCTGACGCTGAAAGACTCAGAAATATGAATTGACAGACTGAAAAATACCCAAATCCGAGACCCCTTTGTATTAGTCAGCAATTAATGTAAATTTGCACCCTTTGTATGTTCCTTTTTGCGTTCAGTGGTTGTAACAAATCGTAAAAGTTTCCCAAAAAAGCTAGCCACAGTTATTTTGGCTTCGAAATTGGAGTCAGGCATTTAGATCCACTTCTATAGGTAACATATAAAATGAAAAATGTCCAAGTTAAAGAATTCATTCAGAAGATAATTCAATGTGTGTATAGTGTTTGTTCTAGTGAAGATTTTATTTGTACGAATTTCTTTGCCGGAATTTCTTTATTTTCTTGAATATGTGGAACTTACCGTCGAACTAAACTATTTTTGTGAAAAATATAAACATGCAAAAATATTTTTAAGCTTCTTATAACAGAACACAATTCATATGCCTCAATTGCATTCAAGTAAATAACAGGCCATAAATTAAGCAGTTGCTGCAGAATAAAGAATTATACAAGCAAAGAAAGCATTGCATTCATAATTGACTTCGGCCATTTCACCTCTCACTGACTTGAATTGTTTCCAATGAGCAGGTGCACTGCGGTACAAATGTAATTGTCAGGATCAAGCATAGAATTAATATATTGATCGACCGCAAACATTAATACGAATTTCATATTGTCGGTATACGTGCCATGATCTAACCAAATAATCAATAGAAATGTACGGTATGGAACAAGAATCAATGACTGAAATTCGAACGAAAGGGTAAATATTGTTCACGCATGCCTTGCCTTACTATTTGTATATTTCAAGTGTATATCTTCTGCATGCACATAATATTTCATTGTCAAATCTGCTTGTTTTAACTGTCTGAACCCGGCTGGAGTGAGAATTCCAGTACCTCAAAAACTGAAGTAAATTTTCGTTCACGAAACCAGAACGAAAACCTTCCTTTCTTTACAGAAATTCCAGGAGAACAACACAGAAAGGAACCACTTTTCTCCCGTAAAATTCAATCAGGCGCCCGAAACCGCCTGAGTCCGGCCTCTGTCGAATGGGGCGGTTTGAGGCGGGTTAGGGCTCATAGAGTTAAATTCTTATGTAGCATGTTTGATATCAATAGCGGCGATCTGGGTTTATAACTGGGTGCGGGGTAAAAAAATTATGGACAGCCGAAAGTATTGGGGTCGACAACAGACAGGGCAGACAACAAATTTAAATTTTAGCTGCACAATTTGCTTTCTTTCTGGGATTCTGTTACATTTTTATAAATTCTTATTTTAAACAGCTAAAATGAAATCAAAATTTATTTTTCCCGCGAAAAGTGGGTGGGGCGAACGCCTCTTTTTGCCCCCTAGACTCGCCGCCACTGTTTCGTATTTAGGACATTTTCGGTTGATAATTATGAGTGAGTTATAAATTTTCAATATTCTAACCACGATATTTCCCGAATAATTATGATAAATAAAATTAAAATACAGCTCAGAAATATTTTTTTTCATTTCCTTTAAAAATATATAATTGCTTTCTATGGGTGATTTAATTAGTGTAAGGTATTACTTGGATAAAATTAAATTATACTATTTAAACTCAATATATCATTTTTTTTAAATGCTAGTTTAACCCTTCCAAGTTCACTGCATGTTTCCTTTTGAAAATTATTAAATTTATTTCCAAAATGAATATTAGACATGTAGCTGATCATAAATATGTAGAAGGAAAAAAGTTAGCACTTTTTTATTTTCAAGAAATTTGTGATTTCACAATGGAACCATGAAGGTTAGCGGGTTATTTTTCCTCCAAATAAGTTATCATCGATATGCAATTTTAATTATGTATTTAATTGATAAGTATACGTGACAGTATTCAGGATATACAACCTTCATAAAATTTAATATTACTTAAGAAGATTCAATTAAAAAAATTTCAATTTTTGCACGAATACTCTTCATTTTGTTTTTCTTAGAAATCAAAAGCAATTTAGCTCTTGCACTGCCGATATCTTTGTGAGTACAAACGGTATCGTGCTGGAATTTTTATATAAGTTGGCCTATGTATCTGGATTTGAAGTTATGAAAGAAAAATTACGCTACGTTTCGCCCATGCTCAGTAAAAAATTGCTCCATATGTGGTTTTACAGGGAAGCCAATGAACGCGAATGGTTAAAGGTTAATATTTATATTTATTTTCTAGGTTTTTTCGTGGTGTTTTCTTTTAGAATGAAAAGGAGGAATAAAGGTAAGAACTTAAAAAATGTCAATTATAAAAAATTTAATTAATTTTAAGAAAAAGAAAAGTTAATATTATGACGAAATCAAAAAGAAATTTCAAAATCTCAAATAATTAATTTGGTAACTATAATTAAGGCCAAGAAGCAGAATGAATAAGAAAATAAGAATAACTACCCAATTTCTTTTCGATTATTTCATGCTTTAGAAAATAATTACTAAAAATCACTTGCTATAAAAAATATTAAGAGCAACCCTAAAAGAAATAATTTATTTTAAGCCATTCTTTTCATGAAATTATTTTATTAAATATCGCAATTCGCATCACGGCGCTAAGCAGCAGATATTGCGCAAGATATCAGCACGCTGTTTTATTAATTTCTCAGAAAACATAAATCTTATCATCAGTAGCATAAATCATTTCACACGCGTGAAGAACAAAATAAACTTCGTCACAGAAAACAAAGAAAATAATGCATTTATTTATTTGCTGGAAATTGCAAACAATTAAATTGTACAAAGATTATTCGCGTTTTACAGAAAGATTAATTAACGGATTAATTCATTAATCAAAATAATGGATTGTTACAGCCATTAACTTTTTGAATTAAGTAACGTAATGCATTCGTTGTGCTTTTTAAAAGTGTTATTTAAAAGAAGATTTAACGAAAGGATCTATTCTAGTAAAGGTCATCCTGATTACTTTCTGATAACTTCTGATCTCATCAAGTAGGGGTGAGATTCATTGTATTGCGTATTTAATTACGCGCTGTAATAAGTCCTTAGTTATGATTTATTGTGATTTTCCAAGGCCAAGCCTGTCCAGGTGAAGGTCTTTAATACATAAAGTAATATGAAAAAGAATTTTTGGAAATCTGTTTCAAGAGGTATGCGACTAAAAAAATATGCATCTTAGAAAAGCCGAATAACAAATGTTTTTATACAATATCGAAATAGAATAAGTTTTCCATACAGACTGAATGTATAGGGATTTAAAAATAAATAAAATCAACATTTAACCATTTCTCGTTCATTGGCTTCGCAGTGGAACCACACATTGGGCATTTTTTTACTGCGCCTGGGCGAAACGTTGCGTAATTTTTTTTCCAAAACTTAAAAGCCATATATATAGACCAACTTATTCCTAAACTAAACATTTCCAACTAAAAATTCCAGTTCAATATCGTTAGTATTCACATAGCAATTTTTTCAAAATTTGCCAAATTTTGGCACATCGAAATCTTCGAAATCAAAGTCACAAACTTCAGTGTCTTTTCGTTTTCTAGAACTATGAAGGAAGTTTCCCGAAGATATGAGTAGATTTCTGAAAATTAACCACTGCTGTAAAACTCTTGACTCAGTTTGTGAAACCACACATTGATTTTTTTTTTATTGCGCATGGTCGAAGCGCAGAATAATTTTTCTTTCATAACTTAAGAGCCAGATATATAGGCCAACTTATATAAAAATTCCAGTTCAATACCGTTAGTATTCACAAAGATATCGGTGTTGCAAGGGCTAAATTGCTTTTGGTCTCTAAGAGAAACAAAATAATGAGAATTCTTGCACAAATTGATATTTTTTTAAAAACTGAATCTTCGAAAGTAATATTGAATTTTATGAATGTTGAATATCCTAAATAGACACACATACTTATAAGTTATTTAAATTGAATTTCTTTGATAAATTATTTGGAAGAAAAATAGCCCGTTACCATTCATTGGTTTCACTGTGAAAACACAAATAAAAAAATGCCCTTTACACATTTATGATCAGCTGCATGTCTAATACTTATTTTTAAAATAAATTTAGCAATTTTCAAAATCAAACATGTAATGAAATTGAAAGGGTTTGGATCAGGTATATTACCAAAAATAAATAATTTAACTGTAAAGCTTTGTAGAATAAAAGTGAGGTTACAATTTTAAAACTAAATATTTACTGAGAATGCATTTTGAAATATGTCATCACTTTCTTTAATTTCGTATTATATTATATTCCGACCTCGAAGGTTTCCCACGTATTGTTATTAGGATAAGTCGTAAATTGACACAAGAAAAGATTAATAGTGTTTTCAGAAGCTATTATCGGACGAACTTTAAAACTGCAGCATTTTGTATTTGCTGAATATGAGAGAGAAATTGAAATAAATTTCCATTAAAATCACATATATTATGTAAAATATCTTTATAAATGCAAAAACGTAGCGTTAAAGATTCCCGCGTAGTAATTTTATCGTCAACTGCAAACTGGTCTTATAAGAAAATAACAAAAAAAATAATTTAAATTTTCAACGATATTTTGTTTACCAAAAAAAAATACTAGAAACTTGAATCATTTCCATTTCAGAATGGAATTATTTAGTATTAAAAATTTATGTTATAAAACAAGTTTCATATTCACATTTCCGGAAACTGTTAATGCATATATTAGACATAGGTTTGCATGATTTGTATAAGGCAGACAGAAAAAAAATTCTTCTCTTAGAAATTAAATAAAAAATATTTTTTGTGCCACTATGATATTGCAAATCATCTTCATCTTTAAGATGTATAGATGGACATTTAACTCTTTCTCTCAGCTCCTGAATTGTTAAAATTTGTAAAACTCTTTTTGTGTTTTTTCCTTTATATGCAACATGTGAATCAACATTTCATTTTCCATATGCAACATATCAATCAGCAATTCATTTTCCTTATGCAACATATCAATCAACATTCCATTTTACTTATGCAACATATCAATCAACATTTCATTTTCCTTATGCAACATATCAGTCAATATTTTATTTTCCTTACGCAACATATCAATCAATATTTTATTTTCCTTATGCAACATATCAATCAATATTTCATTTTCCTTATGCAACATTTCAATCAAAAATTGAACATAATTTTGAAGACCCCATTAAAATCAATCCCTAACAATTTAGTGTTTACTCTTGTTTACCACACATAACATAACTCTTCGACTCAAAGCAAATATTCTGAAAAATACTTATACGAATGAGGCAAATGTATATTCATTCGTTCATCAGGTTCGATTATCCCCTATTTTTACTCAATTTATTCCGATTGTTTAATGATTCTGAGTCAACAACATTTCCGCAACAAATTTTGAATATTTAAAACGATTAAATAATGAATTCGGATGTTGCATAAATCATTCCAAAATGGTGAGATAATTTGTGAACCATGTTTTCAACTTTTAGAATTGTTGGTTGATGCTAACTTTACCAACCCCTTCTCTTAAGCTCTTTTATGAGCAGAAAGAATCTACTAAAGAAAATTGACAATCGTTCTTCTTATTTTCTTTATTTCATGCAGTATTAACACAATGCGAGTTTCATTAAAATTGCTTTTAAATTCTCTTTTATCTGAATTCGGAAGCAATACAAATATCAAAGCTCTTACAAGGTGACATTAATAGTTTGAAACTTTGTGTTGAATTCGATGTTTATACAATGTTCTACCATGTAAACTAAGTTACATGATAGAACAAAACTTATGAAACATAAGATTCGGGCTACTGTCTTACATCGCTACAAAATATATTCTTTATAATAAGGTTATTTACCTGGGCTACAGTTGCAGTTTGTACCAAATTTCTTGTTTCTTAGTTTAAAATTATAAATTATTTCTAAAAATTATATTAACGTCTCTTTTATTGCAGTTTGACGCTACCACTTCAACAAATCTCCCTATGACAAATATAATAAAGATACAAATTATTATTAAAAAGATAATTGATCTCATATCCACTTCCAATGGCATTAATTTAATTAGCTGTTTCCCTTTCAATGAATTTACATATGTATTCAGTAAATGCCAAACTATCTTTTTATAACTTGTACGTGTTTCGAATTTTTATCTTTCACATTATATTTTCGGATTAACAGAAAGTATTTGTTTTCTTATTGAAGTTTCAATAAAGAATGATTTTAATATTTTTTGTTTGATTTTTGGTTAGACTTCGTTCCACCCCATTTGTTACTTCGTTTTTCTCTTCAATGCTTTAGTACTAAAGAATTTATACTCAAGAATGTGATAAAATAATTAACTAGGGAATTAAATTAGCAGATATTTTTAATCAAGATAAATTGCAAACGAAGTCATTTTGAAGAAATCCTCCACTATTTTCCGAAATTCCTCTACACTCTGACTTAGAACAGCTTTGGAGAAACCGAAATTCATTCACTACTGAAAAAGTTTTAAAACTGATAAATTTAGAAACGCGGAATTATCTATTGATATTAAAATTTATAAATAATTCTAATTTGATATGCATAGTTATTTTTAGATGAAAAATTAACTGTTTCGTTAATTCAGACTTTCGAAATCTCAGACTTACTTAGTTTTCTGAGATTCAAAAATAATTTCCTTTGAGGAATTATAACTCAAATGAAAGGAAACTTTGTGAATTCTGCTGAAAAATTTAATGAAGCTGCTTTCTGATTTGCAACATTATTGTTCTTCGAATTAATCAATTATACTAAAGATAATTTATTGAAATTAATAAGTAATCTACTTTCAAATAATTTATCTGTAATAGGAAAGTAGATTTTTGTTCAATACTTACTAGACAAAAAAATTACATTTGCACTATAAATGAACAACAAATTCTGTTTGCAACAATAATTTTCTTCGAATTAATTAACTATACTAAAGCTAATTCATTGAAATGAATAAGTAGTCTACTTTCAAATAATTTATCTATATTACAGAAATTGAGTTTGTGCAATACTTACTGTACTAAAAAATTTCCATTTGCAGTTTAATTTAACGATAAACGAGTATTCTTGGAACGATAATTTAAAGCGCTTAAACCCCACAATGTCATTTTACAAACAGGCATTGTAACTGTTGAAAAAAATTTGATGATTATTCAGTCTTAAACACACTCTGTCCGAGAAAGATGATTACTTTGCTTCAAAGAATAATCTCAACACTTAAGGCACCACACCTTATTTAAAGATAAACTGATAAGGTAAATAATTGCATTATAGCCTACCTTTCTTGAAACATATATGAATTTCATTAAGAATTGCGAATTCAATTCGCTGCAATATTCCAACCAGATATTAAATCTCTATCGCTTCCATGAAGACAAAAGTTGTCCTTTTTTCTTTCAATTTTCCGTTGCCCCAGAAGTCTTTGCTGGAACAATTGCTTCAGGCTCTGATCAAAGTCAGAGATTCTTTTGTAACAAGAGAACTTTCATTAGATGCTGAATTCTCCACAAACCTTTAATTAAAAGCTTCGATTCCGATAATGTCTAAGGAAAACGATTTTCTTATTTCTATTATATCCTTAGGATATATGTGTTGCGCTAGGTTAATTATATAAATATATCGCTTAGTCTCTACACAAATTAAATAAGACATTTTCTGGATGGAAATTGCAGTTATTGAAGTAAAGATAAAAGAGTAGAGTTACTTTCGTTATTATGAATAAGATTGTTTTCTGAGAAAGTTATTTTCGGTATTGTTGGAAATTTTATGCTCTAATTTTGTGGTTAGTGTAGAAAAAGTGTACCAATAATGCACTAAAATACAATTAAGCGAATGCCAAATTTTCAACAGGCTCATTATTAGAAATACTGATAAGCAAAATAAATATTTATCATTTATTTCCTATATAAGATATTGATGATTTAATCTTAGTAGCATTTGTTATTAATATTATTTATTGAATCATGTTTCATTTAAATAGAAAAAATATATTATCTTTAAATTTATAAATTTTTTGAAAATTTATGGTATTTTTATCATTCAGTAGTAAATTTTAGTTTCAACTTTTTTATTTTGCACTCATTTTCTTTGGTTTTTTCATAAGTTATTATATATCGTAGACATAAGTATAAGAATTATTTGTGCACATATATTATGACTTTAAAGTATGTACATTTATAATAAACATATATGAATTTCATTAAAATTTCACCGCGCCTGAAGGAAGGATGCTGAAGCTGATTAGTACGGAACGGAGTTAAAATTTTTTGAAAGAATAGGAGAAAAAAAGACTGAAGAGGATATAAAGATCATCTTATAATGGTAATTAGTAATAAATTCAAAATTTCAGTTCCAAGAAACCACTGAATGTTCATGTTGATAAAATGAAAAATATTGTATTAAACACTAGAATTGTTTATATTATTAGGAAGCCAAACTTAAAAATACAAAAACTAAATTTAAGGCATCATCCAATGCAAAATAAATTAATTTTCTAACGAATCATCGATTTTTCTTTAACCCTTAAAAGTCTGATTTTTTTAAAATTGATTTTAAAAAGATTTTGACTTTCATTTCTTGATTAAAACACGGAAAAAAACATTTAAAAAATCCTATTTTGTTTTAAGTATGGATTAGGGCTAGAAATCAATTTGCTACCAACTGACAACACTGGGATTTATTTCAGAAAAATAATCTCCTTGATAAAATTCTATAATGCAAAACACAGTTGAATCTTTATCTCTATGTCTACTAATAATAAAAAAGAATGTGAGTGTGTGTGTTGGTCCTCTATAGGGCAGCCCGCTAGACCTAAAGCTACGAAATTTGGCGCGAACATTCTTTGGAGAGTGGGAATGCGCACCTCAGAGACGTTTTTTAATTTTTAATTAGAATTTTAAATAATTAAAAATAAGGCGAAAGTTTGGTGTTTTTCCTTAATAACTCCCAAAAATATTACGCAACAGAACCATTTTTTACCATCCGAAAATGTTAAAAATTACCTTCTCAATGATGTTAATTAAGTTACCGTAAATTTTTTTCTAATTTTAATAAACATTTAAGAATATTTTTTAGCATAATTTACAGCAATACTTTTCATTGTTGCAACGCATTTCAAACCGTTTTCATTGTTTAAACAAATATTTAATTACGTGTTTCTCTACCATTGCAAAAAACTAATAAAATATCTTACTACATTTTACTTTCTTCTTTTATTTGATCAATTTTTCCTTGAAATCTCTAAAGAAAGTCCTCAAGACAGTTAATATATAATAAAACAATCCGGTAAATTAAATGATTATCGTTTCTATGTTTTAATTCTTTTTATCATCGTGTTTCAAGCCAACTAGCATGCTTCTCGACGTAAAAAGTGCCGTGCCAATGTAATGTTGAAATCAACTGCGTATTTTACGTTAATGTAGACAAGTAACAGAAAAAGAGTGCGACGCTACGAAAAAACGCGGATTAAACGTCTATAGAAATTTGAAGTTTAAAACTATTTTTAAGAGTGCCATGAATATAAAATTAGTTATAAGTGATTCAGTTGAAATTTTATTTCTGGTGATCAAGCTGGTCGCCGAAGGCGGCTAGTAAATAATAATACGGATGAGGAATTTCCTTAACATTGTAGAATGAAATAAGGTATTCTCAAGCGTACGAACAAACCTAAAAAGATTGCTGCCTCACGTGAAAAACATCAAATTTTTTTTATTTTTTTTTATCGACATTCAGGCTGTCATCTATATGTTGTAAATTGATTTAATAAAAATTTCAGTATGTGTCCTGTTGGCAAGAGCAGGCACTAGAGCTTCAATCTTATTCTCAAGATTTTAGAAGACAAAATTGGGTATGTTTCTTAAAGGTAACACTAGAACTTTATAGGCTAATTTTAAAAATTATTAATTCTTTCCTTTGTACAAATCTTTTTGGCATGGCTTCACAACTGGTTGACTAAAAGCTACAAAAGTTTTTATAAACGATAATTTTATCAATACAAAACAGCTGCAGTATACTTTGAAACTAAAAATTAAATATTTTAAAATTTGGTCCGTGTACAAGTGACGAAGCGACCAGGGGCAAGAGGGAGTGTAGATGCCCTGAGCCCAGATTTAGGAGGCACCATAGAGGCAAAACCTTACTGAGTTTCCGTAACTTTTAAAAAGACAAATATGAATAGGGGGAGAAAAATATTTACCGGGGCAACTTAATCTGAGCAACCCCACTGCTTTTTATCCCTTTTTTTTTAAACATTTATAGCTGATTCCAAAATTAATAAAATTAATTAATAACTCTTGAAAAGAGGGAATTTTTAATGGATTAATTAGGTGTTGAATTTGTGTGTGTAAGCTATAAATTCCCCTTCTCTTCTTTTTGAGAAATAAAGTTTTTTTTTGTAATTTTTTTCTATGATACGAAGTTTTGAATTTCCAAAAAGCCCGGTATAGAACACTTCTCCAGTGCTGCATAAAAAAAACAGAAGCTTATTTCACATCAGTAAACACACTTCAAAAAAATCCTACTCTTATTCAAAACGTCACAGTAACGACTGGAATAAGCACGTATTATTTCCGTGATCCGGAAACTATTGGGTGTATTTAATTCAAATTTCGGGGACTCGCAGAAAGCGGTCTGCCATATGGCACTGACTCCTCTCCACCCCCCTTCCTTCTGCTAATCCCTGATCACATTCTCTGCACTCCATCAGCTTTTAATCGAAATCGACAGGACACCCCTCTGCCCCACCCCGAATCAAAACAGACCCCATCATCGTTAAGAGCCAAACCCACCACTTGTACTGGGTGACAGTGAAGTGACGTGTCATCCAATAACCCGTCCCATTGTTAACTACGGACCCACCTTTCTCAATGTCCCCAAATAGGACCCTTGACATCGCACATGTGAATGAAAGGTAGAATGTACTCACACGGGGTGGGGTACAGGGTGGATGGGGAGGGGGAGGTAGCCCCATCCCGTTGCTTTGACTCACGCAGATGGTTTTTTTGGGGGGAGGGGGTCAGTTACTGAAGTGTACCCACTTCCTGTACGTGTTACGTTGTATCTCATTTGGTGGGTGTTGAGATTATATCGCAAATAATTTCATGCTAGATTGGTCACTTTGGAATCGCGCCCCCCCTTCCTTCGCTTAGAAGTAGGAATTTATTTTCAGGAAAAAAAAAAAATGTTTCGTATGCATAGACACGTATGGATATATGCGAGCTGCGTGAATGGTTTGGAGGAAAAATTCGTTTCAGGAAATGGTTTTTAGGAAAAAAATTGTTTCGTATGCATATAGATACGTATGGATATATGCGCATATGCATGAATGGTATAGAGGATAAATGGTTTCAGGAAATGGTTTTCAGGAATAAAAATTGTTTCGTATGCATAGATACGTATGGATATATGCGCAGATGCGTGAATGATACGGAGGAAAAATGGTTTCAGGAAATGTTTTTCAGGAATTAAAATTGTTTCGTATGCATAACAGTTACAATTAACAAGATTTGACAAAGATATTAAATTTTAATTAATTAAATTATTCAGTCAAAATTAATTAAAACTCTTTGTATTACATAGAATGGCGCATATGCAGGCATTTCTAACAAAATACAGATATAAATAATAGAAAAACAAAACAAAAATTAAAAAAAGTTAAAAAATAAAAAAGTATAAATAAGAAACAGAAGAATTAAACAATAACAATACACTTTTTTGCGAACTCAACGTAGCAACATCTACTAATTGCATCAACAAAATATTGCAACGATTAATAATTAAAACACATAAAATAAAATTTAGAAAGTAAAAGAAAAATGTACAAAATGGAAGGAATGGATGAGACCTCGAATGACGAACTTTTTCAAAGCCCACTCGCCATAGAAGTTCTAAAAATGGACAACATTTCCTGTCAAGGGTAAGATTATTAATCAAATGTATACCCTTTGTGGCCTGAATTGTTATTGTTTAATTCTTCTGTTCCTTATTTATACTTTTTTCTTGGTTAACTTTTTTAAATTTTTGTTTTGTTTTTCTATTATTTATTTCGTTTGTATAGATACGTATGGATATATGCGCAGATGCGTCAATGGTATGGAGGAAAAATGGTTTCAAGAAATGGTTTTCAGGAAAAAAAATGGTTTCGTATGCATAGATACGTATGGATATATGCGCAGATGCGTGAATGGTATGTTAGAATAGTTGCTCAGATGATTTCTATAAGGGCAGAAGTGTAATAGAGTATGATACAATTGCACATTATATTTAAGTGTTAGTTAAATCAATTTGAAATTTAAGGATTTAATGAAGGTCATATTGTATCAAAACGCTTAAAATAATAATATTAGCCTGAAAAGGAAGAGATAAAGAATATAAAATCACAAAGAATTTGCTTATTGAAGGAAAACTCTCTGCTAAAATCGTTTATAAAACATTTAGTTAAAAAAATACTTTCTAAAAAATTTGTTAATTTGTTTGTTTCAAATAGTTAAAGAAAATATCTAAGTACCATTCATTTAATTTGTATTTGAAAAGTTGATTTAATAATAAGTGGCTTGTAAATATGGAATATGAAAAATGAAAATATTAAATGGAAATGGTGAAATGAGAAGAGGAAATATTTCGCAAAACACTTTTTTAGACATAAGAGCTGTCGATAATTACGAATGAAAGGAAAATATTTGTCAAAAGCTTTCTTAATTTAATATTGCGTCATTTAGTTATGCAAAGTGAAAAAAAATTGAAAGTAAATCCAAGTTTCATTTTTAATTAAGTTTATAAAATATTTTATGATAGAAAGAGAAGCAAACAAATTAAGGCAGGAAATTAAATTAAGTAAACACTTTACTGAGTATTTATCCTTTCATAAAAAATAATCGATAAGTCCCAGGATAAATACTTACTGAAATTCCCTGTATCTAATTATTATTTGAAATCATGTTATTGAACGCAGACAGCCTATTTAAATTATCAATAATGGTGCAATCAAAGAGAATAATTTCATGGTGAGATCCCGTTCACGTCATTTTTGTTACCTCTTAAATAGATTAAAAGGAACATGAAGAGACTGAAAGAGATGAAAACTTGAACTCCAGTCTAACGAGATAAAGTAATTACGAGACCAAAATGCTTAATAAAGTAGTAAACATACTATATAGATATAAAAATGTTTTAATTGATTTTTGTTGGTAGATAGTAATCATACTAGAATTTTAAACTTTCAAAAAAGCTTAACTATCGAATACAAATACTAATACATAAAATAAAAATTTAAGGTATAAGCTTTTATTCAAAATGCACTTTAAATAAGAAAATACGTTTACACTTTATAATTTCGTCAAAATGAACTCAAAAGTATAGCCGTTTGAATACGAGCCATTTATATACATATATTTCTCTTACGCAGCTCCATTGCGTTTGCATTTTCTCGAATTTGAAAAAAGTGCGACACAGACCGAGAGACGAAACAAGACTCTCTTTCCATATCTGACCTTTGACCTTCAAACCGCTTCGAAATGGAGATGACTGACAGCCCGAACCGCCTTCTATTGTATGTCGTATAGTGATGTTGTTACAACCCTACGCAACGTGAGGTTACCACCTTCCAAACTTTATCGCCGAAATATAGGGCTAAAATTTTAGTATCATTTTGCTAGGTCTAAAATAGTATAGATTGCAATTTTTGTTTGCATAATATTGTATTGTCTCCAGAATCCCTCCACTGCGCTAAATTTCAAAGCTGTAGCTCGATTGAAAGTGGGTGATAAATCGATCTCAGGATTTGTGCACAAGACACTCAAGTTGAATAAAAGCTTATAATAAAAATGAACTGAGTCTGTTGTTATATGTATGTTGATATAATAATCTGGAGACGCGTAACATGATCATGTATTACCGCTGGTAATACTTAGAAAACAATATTCAGTTTCAACATTATATATAAAGTAATTAAACTTAAAATTTAATGGAAAAAATACTGAACTGGTTATTAGTCGCCAATTACCTCTAAGTAGGAGATATTATTGATATCAAAATAATGCAGAACTATAATGCAATCATTTATCTCTTTGCCTAGTACCAAAAGGCTCGGCAATAATACAGGGCGGTCATATATCATTGGACCCATTTCAAAAATTAATAAGAATAAACCCTATAATGTAGCAACTTTTTTAAATGAGAGAGTAGGTCCAAAAATTGTTTTTTGTTCCGGTGGATTACGCGCCGTTTTGGCGCGCTAAATCTGGCGCAACGGGAGATTCCCAACGCAAGTGTCAAAATGGCTACCGTGCAACAGAAGACACGTCTCTGGCTCTACGGAAGCAAATCAATTGAAGCCAATTGTTAAGCAATTGCAATTAAAGAGCGAAAGTCTTTCTCACCTGTCCAACAATTTTGTTTAATTCTGATGGTCGCCAAGCACCTTTCCTATGATGTGCATTTCCTGTTCCCTTAAATTGCTCATAACACCGCTTGATGGAGTTCTTACTTGGAGGCTGACAATTTCGATATTTTAACCGAAAACGTCTTTCAACTCTTACAATTGATTGACTTTCGTGAAATCAGCGTTCCTAAAGTGTGTGCTACCGTTTTTATATTATTTTTAAACATTCCTGACACCATTATTAGTTTTCATGGACTCATTTTCAAAAACATAATTAATAAAATCCTACTTTTGCAGTTCATGGACAATACAGATTACGTAATCTAGCAGTACTGTCAAATGACCATATTTTCTTGAAGTTTGAATTTTGAAGAAGTAATATATATTTTTATTGAAATGGGAGATCGTAATAAACAATTTTAAATAAATAGTTGATTATTGGTTATTTATAAAAAATAAAAATAGTGTCAATTAAAAATGTAAATAAGTGCTAAATTATTTCTTTACTCCTTTGAAATAAAAAAAAAAAACTTTTAGAAACAATGATTAGTAACGTCAATAATGACACATCGTCTAAAAAATTAAATACCTTTATAATTGGTGACTATTAAGTATTTAATTTTTTAATTACCCCATGCTGCCTAATTACGTCACTGATTATATTTCGAATAATAGTGTCAATAAAAAATGTAAATAAATTCTAAATTATTTCCTTACTCCTTCGAAATTTTTAAGAACTTTTAGAAACGACGATTGGTAATGTTAATAATGATTCATCTTCTAAAAAATTAAATACCTTTATAATTAGTGACTATTAAGTATTTAATTTTCTAAGGACCCCATGCTGCCTAATTACGCCACTGATTATATTTCCAATAATAGTGTCAATTAAAAATTTAAATAAATACTAAATTATTGCCTTATTACTTCTAAATTACAAAAATTGTTGTTATTAAAAGTTAAGTTTCTGCCAGCGCACGAATTTAATATATTCTTTTGTTCAATTTTTCTATAATCACATTATGTTGCTACATAGAGTTATTTGCAGAAAAAATTTTGCTTAAACCATCGAGAAAACATGAATTAATTATGATCAAAACATACCGAAAATAATCAGCTTTGAAGTTAGAATTTCAATTAATTCTATGTGAAGTCTCGAATTTGTTTGCCTTGTGGAAGCTTACTCTAATATCTCATATAATTATAGTTATTACGAAATAACCACATAGTAGTAGAACTGCAGTTGATAATTAGAAGACATTGGTTCGTACTCCAGCGATGACGAAGCCTCTTTAGTTCCCTCATCATTTAAGCAAATTACTTTTCAACAGATAAATAATTCAATTTTAATCCTGTTTGAGAGTTCGGAGTTATTCTGTATTTATGTAAACTTCGGAAACTGTTTGCATCTCGTTACCGCTGATGATGTTCAGAGAAATGTTATATTTGACTTTCACTCTTTAAGTAAGTTCAGAAAGGAAGTTACTTTTAGAAGGAATAGGAGAGTATTTGTTATTCCATGTTAAAATATTAATACTTTTAATGGTAATGAATAATTGCAATTAAAAGTCCGGAAATGTAAGTCTAAACAAATTTTAGCAAATAAAATTCTGCTTATTTTTGCAATTAAAGTAAGGACAGACATTACAACGTAATTTTAAAATGCAATAATGGTTACTTATGAAAAATGAAAATTGGTGTATTTGTTGGAATAGTAACATATTCCTGGATTTATGTTCGAAATCCTAAAACTTGGCATTGAATATATGGTTATTGAAAACGTCAACAATAATAGAGTAGGGGGCAAAACTTAAGGATGTGTAATATTTAGTAGCATTCAATCATAAAATTTACAGAAGTTCTTTATAGAAACTGCAAAGACAAAGTCTTGTTTGGCAGCGAGATGTTGCGTATGCGGATTTCATAAACACGGGGCCATGCATAAAAAGAAACCGTTCCAAACCATCAGGTTACTCGGAAGCTTAGTAGTTGCCGTTGCTTAGCTCGTTGCCAGTTTTGATATGAAAAATATATATGAAGGTTGGTTTTAGTGATGTTCACTTTACATACAAGCTAATTTAAGATGCACGTGTATGGAAGAAACTATCGATTTGTACAAGGAAGAAAAAGTAAATTTGCACAAATGGATAAGTTAGTTTAACGTCCCGTTCTGAAGAAACACAAGGATTATTTTGGACGGACCGCATAAAAACCAATCCCACTATAGGCGCCTATGGGGGAGTGTTTTCGATTCCAATATTTGGCGATATTTCCCTTTTTTGGCGAGAAATGCTTTGTAAAGTTTTTCTATTTCGACGACCGAGAGATGAGGATGTAAACATTTTTACTCTGTAGTTTTTGTGTGTGTGACTTAAAGTAGAATGAATTCCTTCTTGAGTGTCATTGAATATGAATGCATTTTTAAAACTAAACATGAACTGAGTATATAGTGTATAATTCTTTGCTAAAGTAAATAATCTAAAACGCATAAGTTATAAAAATATTCAAATGCCTAAATACTTGCCAATGAGCTTAATATGAGCAAGAATTAAGGTTGAAAATAATTTGTTATTAGTTGTTAATTGTAAATAAAGATGGATGGTTTTCAAAACACGATGAAGAAAAAGCTCAAGTTTCGCGCCAATCAAAGTAAACACAGAAACCCTAGCGGGCATAATGATCAACTTGGAGTGGTAAAAGACATTCCCATAGACGCCTATAGTGGGATTGGTTTTTATGCGGACGGACCTCG
This sequence comes from Araneus ventricosus, assembly GCA_013235015.1. Classification (NCBI taxonomy): domain Eukaryota; kingdom Metazoa; phylum Arthropoda; class Arachnida; order Araneae; family Araneidae; genus Araneus; species Araneus ventricosus. Next base: position 85,723 of record BGPR01003271.1, on the reverse strand, counting down.
CAATTTTGAACCTCGGTTGGATGGCGAAGGCGACACTTGAGATCACGCCGCCCTCTTAAAACATTTGCATCACATCAACGGCCAGATATTTGGCCTCCTAAGCATGATTTAGAGTGCAGCGGGCCCACATACACGGGGAATCTTCAGCGGAATCGAGTTTTGAACCTGGAGCACTTTGGCCCCAAACCCGAGATCTTGCCACTAGGCCACCGTGGTCACAATTATCATGATCGAAGAAAGGCATAGCGTAACGATTATATTAACGATTATTAGCGGTAAAGTTATGTCCCCCCAGAGTTTTTTCCTGTGCATCGAGATATATCTGAAGAGTAGGCATAGTGGTGAGAAAATTTGCAGATGGTCGAGCAAGGAAAACACCAACATGAGATGCTTATATCGCTTTGCAAACTGAAATTTATTACTATTAGTGCACAAAGCAGATTGCTTGGCATTTGCCTGAGGTAGCTAGATATCAAACTTAATGGTTTACGGTGGCTAACTATCTTTCTTAATGTGCAGCAGGTCCACATACACGGAGAATCTTCATCGGAATCGAACCTGGATTACTTTGGCCCCAAAGGCGAGGTCTTGCCACTAGGCCACCGCGGTCACAATTAGTAAGACGGCAGAAGGGCATAGCGTAACGAGTGTAGCGGTAAAGTTATGCCCCCCCACACACACAGTCTTTTTTCCTGTGCATCGAGATTTATCTGAAGCATAGGTATAGCGGTGAGAAAATTTGCAGATGGTCGAGCAAGGAAAACACCAACTTGCGATGCTTATATCGCTTTGCAAACTGAAATTTATTACTATTAGTGCACAAAGCACATTGCTCGGCATTTGCCTGAGGTAGCTAGATATCAAACATAATGATTTACAGTGGCCAACTATCTTCCTTAACGTCGCCTTTTCTGCTGTTGTACCTAAAGATTCATATCATTGCCATCTTCGCATCTGAGGTGTTGGGATCGGTCTATCTGTGTGTGGTTTTGAGAATAAAGTAATTGGACGGATCAACAACAAGGCTGAGTCTTCATCTCCGAGGAGAGTTTTTTTTTATAATAAATAACTCCAGACGTATGAAGAGGTGATGAATAGATATAATCTAAATGACAACAAGGAGAAAGATCGTTTCTGAAGACTTGGAGCTTACGTTTTTGTTGGCATCATGCCTAATGAGGAAACTTGGTTCCTCATTGTTTGATGAATATTCTGGCGAAAACTATTGCCTGAAAGTAATCCTCACATCCAAGTCTGTATATTTCGCAGTGCAGCTAAAACAAATTTTCTGTTTATGGCAGAATGGTAAACACAGCGAAATGTGTTTACTTTTAGATTACCTGTTGATGGAGAAGACGGAGACTCATATAGATCAGTCAGCGTGCTCTCTTAATTCAAATATTTTTTAATGTGTGCAGCGGGCAAAAGTCTTTTTGGACGTCTATATCCACCAGCAAATGCGTAAAAGATAAAACAAATATTGAGCACAGAATGGGCAGGTCAACCCGAAAAACTGCTCGTTAAACTAGTAATGAGTATGCGTAACCGATGGCTAGTAGGGTAGACCTGGGTTAATTGGCCATAGGGGCACGTTGGGCCAGTCGCGATATTTTTAATACTTTTCGATATTTGACGCTGCCATTCGAGACAAGTGTGCATTATCCCGCCTGCCTTCTTTCACATCAGCGTTGAAGCCACGGTGGTCCTATGGTAAGGTCTCGGCTTTGGGGCCGGAAGGTTCCAGGTTCGAAACCCGATTCCACTGAAGATCCGCCGTGTATGGGGCCTGCTGCACGTCAAATCATATGTAGCGGCCAAACGCCCTCCCGTTGGTGTGGCGTGGAAGCTTGGAGTGGGGGTGCCAGTTCAGGTGTTGCCATCGTCACCCGACCGCGGTTCAAAACTATGAGGTCCGTCCCAAAATAGTCCTCGTGTTGCTTCGAAAAGGGTAGTTAATATAACTAAACTATACCATTCACATCAGCGTCGCTGCAGAAGTAGCGTTCATAAAAGAACCAGCCAGAATTTTCTAATTTTTCCTACTTTGAGTAAATTTCCTCACTTATGAACAATCGTTTTTTTTTTCGTGATTATAAATTATAATTTCCATTTTTACAAATGATATTGAGAAAGATAATTCTTCATTGTTACTTTAGTGCTTGTTTGCTTATCGACATGCTTTCAGAATAAATCCCTACACTCATGAGAAACAAAAATTACAATATGGGGCTAGTTGGGCCATTTCGCATGGGGCACGTTGGCCCGCGCTGCTACATAGGATTTACCAGGGTGTGCGTTATAGAAATATCTCTGAATATGTGAGATGGAAGTGTACCCGATTTATTATGCAAGATATTTGTTATGGAAAACCATGCGGACTCAATTGTGATTATAATTACGCAATACTATTTGACGATGACCATAAAAGCTGTATCTCAGTTTCTATTGAATAGAAATGCACAAAATTTGTATATAATACACATAATGTGGATAATAACACAACTACGATGCTTAAATTAATAAAGTACAATAATATAGAAGAATGTTTTCAGAAGTTGGTAAATTATCACTTTTATTTAATTTGGCTTTTTTCATGTTGGTAAAGTTGGAATTTTGTAAGCGATGTTCCACTCAGCTCCTGATAAGGTAGAATTTCGACATCTTGCATATTCGTGTATTCCACAAGGCAATATATTGTTTTAAAATTTTCAGAAGCTGATAAATTATCAGTTAATCGATTAATTGTTTCAAAATTTTGATCCCATGCGAGTGCCTGGTATTGAAGTTGAGAAAAGATTATATTTGAAAATTGCATAAGATTTATAACAATGAATTACATATTAAAGGCTAGGAAATGAAAAATAAAATTTAAAAATTTGTACTTTCTTGTATACTAATAAAATTAACTTTTCGAAAACGGTTTTCGTTAAAATTATCTTATGCTTCCATTTCCTCCCTTCCTTCGAATATCTAAATACAGTGTGCCCGTAAAGTCATGGTGCACTTATGAATGCTGGTTGTGGCGAACAGAAACGAAACGAAAGGTTGAAACTTGCGCTACATTGGACAGTATCCCAAAGAGTGTCTGTAGTGCAACGATGTGCGCGCGCAGGTGATGACGCAACATCACGCACCGTGCGGAGCGGACTGTGACGTTAAACATCTACTTTGACATGTTGCAATTGTATGCAGTTCCACAATTTCCAGAAGGTGTCATCTTTCAACAGGACGGTGTTCCTCCACACTACGGCAACATTGTTAGTGAGTATCTGGATCAACATTCCCCCAGCGGTGGATAGGCAGGGGTGCTGTCATGGCATAGCCACCACTATCCCCGCACATAACGCCATTAGACTTTTACTTGTGGGGTTATGTGAAGCAACATGTGCACAGTGAACGTATCAACGACATTAATAATTTAAAACGGAGAATCACGGACGTTATTCACTCTGTTACACCAGACGTCCTTAACCGTGTGTGGGAAGAACTGGACTACCGTTTAGATGTGTGTAGGGCAACAAATGGAGCGCACATCGAACTGCGCTGAACAGGTATGCAAACCTGGAGAGTTTTCCTTTTATTTGCTGAAGATGTCGCCTGTCTATCTTGTGTCGTTGCTTTCCTGTGACCGGTCAAAAGAGCGCCATGACTTTACGGACACACTGTATTTACAAGTTGTATTAAATAATTGATGCTTATACACTCAATAAAATAGCATAATTATTAAATACTGATTTATACTTATTTAATAGTGTATTAAAATCATTGGAGATATTTTGAAATAAAATGTTTCATGCGACAACTGCATTTGAATGTTACTTAAACAAATTGTGAGGAAACAAATTAATGAACAAATAATGAACTCTAAATGAAAAAATAAACGCTCATAAGCGAATTTAAAATAATGCACTTTTAAGTCAGATTTTCTTTAATATTTATTTCATTAAGCTTTATATTTTGACATTTTAAATGGAATTCGAAACAATAATATAATCCACAATGTTTAGAAAGATAGTTACCCCTTTTTTGGAGACGGCTTTTTATGGGCCTTAAAACACAATATATATTAACTAGCTTTTTTAAAAACGAATTTCTCTGACCATAAGGCTTTACTAACTATATTATGTTCTGTCCATAGATGCTGGAGAAAAGGTTAATAGTTAATATGCTTTTAAGCCATCAAACCGCAAATTTAGTTGCAAACCGCAGTTATGCTTTATGGACAGAAAAAATACAATTATTCTAAAATTGCCTTGACTTCTCCAGTATATCGGATTAACTTTCATATTTATAGTTGCCATTAAAGGAAATTCTTAACTGCTCACAATGCTGTAAAGAGTAACTTTTTTCCATCAGCGTTTTTTTAGCTCCTTTACTTCAAGACATTTTTTACTGAATTTTAAAACACTCTGTTAAGCACGTACGGAAAACATTTTTACTTTCCTGTACAAACACTTTTTTTTCCACAATCGAGCTGTTAGCAACAACATAAATAAAAGTCACTTTCCTTTCTTTCACACCAAACTGTATTTCTCCTCATTTCTGTTTGTTTCTTTAGCGCATAGATTTTTTTCCTACACCAGTTAAGGGTGTATTTTGATACCGTTATTAACGCAGATTTATCCACAAACGTTCTTTTGTCAGTAATTAGTGTATTTATGAGTATTCTTTTTATGCGTTTGCTCCTCTTTTTTTTCCCTCGAAAAAGTGTTTTTCTGGTTCATCTATCCTAAAATTAAATAAAGTCGAAAGAAAATATTCCTGTGGTAAAAAGTTTCGCAGCATTTTTGAAATCATTAAGTCATTTAAAGTGTCTGTTTAAATAATAAAGCAAATGCGTAATCCCTCTTTTTTATGGTAGAGGAAAGTTTAAGAAAAAAATACAGGTTAGTGAAATATATTTTTATAAACATGTATTGTTTAAGAATAGTTTTGATTGAAACATATTAATTTTTTAATTAATCTACAAGATTATAAGATTTTGGCCATCACTTCTCTCTAAAATGCATTTTTAATTAAAACTGTTCCTTCAGAAGTGATGCCTTACATATCATCTATTTTCTTTCAGTTCACGAGATAGGTCAACTCATTACATTTTGCAATTATAATACAGAAATTACGACAGAAAATACTTTCCAAGTGATTTTATGCTCGAAATAATTCATATAATGCGTTACTGACAAAATGCCGCAAGTAACGTCCAGTATTTTTTTTTTCATTTCTTTCTTTTACATTTTTAAAAAAAGGGTCCATGGATATGACATTTGTCATCCAACCTGAAATTAATTTACGCCCGAACACATTTTTTTTTGTTATTGTTTCAGAAGCAGAAGGGTAAAGAAATTCTTAGAATTTTAATAGTGCAAAAACTAATTAACAAATCTCCTTCTCTATTTTTTTCATTTCAGGAGAGCATAATTATCTTTTACGATATTAATTTACATTCACATGAGCAAAATTCTACGCGTAACTTCTTTTTAATCCATATTTTTATCTTCTTCCAGGAACAAAAATAACTGTATAATGGAAAACGGTGAGTAAATTTCCTTCATACTTTTTCTATGAATTTCAAGAGGAAATTTTGGATATATATATATATGTATGTATGTATGTATGTATGTATGTATGTATGTATGTATGTAT
>BGPR01003271.1:42597-72854 GCA_013235015.1 Araneus ventricosus | reverse complement strand
ACATAACGTTTATTTTGTAGAAGTCCCTTTTCCTATTATATAAATATGTTTCTTTTCCTCTATAGACATAAACACTGGATAGAAAACATTCATAATTGAAAAAAATATTTATTTTGATCAGTGGTCCCCATATAAGCAGAGTTATTTCCCAAGGACAATCATTTTAATTTAAAATTTAAAAATATATATATAAAAGTTCTTATGAATATTTTCTGCCATTTTATTTTTATAACCTTATTACTCAGAGTGCTGAATGCATGGATTTTTACGAATTGTTGATACAGAATTAGATTGAAAAGGAAGCTATGTAACGGTTATGAATACAATCAGATTCGTATGATTTATTTGCAGAAAAATTTGTCCTTTCAACGTAATGAATAGAGAGGAAGAAAGAAAATGAAATGCAATCAATATTTAAATTAGAAGCATTGCAAACAAAATGCATTGCAGATAAAAGAGGAGGAAAATAGTTATTGACGCAAGTTATTCATCTTTTTGTCATGTGCAACGATTGTTCGATATTGAAGCTGTTTTCCAGTAAAATGTGAAATGCCTTTGATTGAATTAACTATATTTGTCAAATAACACTTTAAAAAGAATTAAAATCGAACTAGATGACATGAAATGCATACTATTTAGAATTAGTTTATATTAATAACTGCTAATTTCAAAAAAATATGCTGTTTGCTTTTCATAAAATGATAGCAACATATTACTCAGTTGTTGATTATATTATTTTCATAACAGAATTAATCCTGAAATATAGGAAAAAATTAAAAATCTAAAAAATTGTCTACAATATTTTCTCAGTCGATATATCAGCGTAAGCGACTATTAAGATGCATTGATATTTCCCTAAAAAAATTCAGACTCCTATGAAATACAGTGTCAACCCTGAAAAGTTTAGTTAAAGTAAATATTTGTGTGGACATCCGTTAACAATTAGACCAGAATCCCTGCTAACGCTAATTGCTTTTTGTATTTGTTAACGTCATTGAATTTCAATGCTTTCCGAGCCAATATTTTAACACAGGAAATCATCATTAAGCCAGCCATAATAATAAACGGAGGTTCGAAATTATTCATGATAATGTATATATGGTTCGGAATTTTTAATTAAATTAAAAATTCAGGAATCAATATTTTTAAAGCAGAAATTCAAAAAATAATTAACAAACATTCCCTTTCCATGTAATGTTTACAGAAAAAAATTCAATCTCTCTGGAATTAAATAGTGTGTTTGCAGTAAAATATTTTAATACTTTGAAGTTGAATAACAATAATTTTTCACTTTTTCGACAATTATAAATACAAATAATGCCATACTTAGTAAAATCAAAATCCAAAAATTTCAAAACCTAATCAAAATTGTCATAAATAATTAAGATCAAAAGTGCTATTGAAAACTTTGTCAATAAGTACTGTAAATTCCCTAATAATTTAATAGAATCGAGAAAAAATAACGCTGCCCTATCTATAAACACACTTAGTCAAATATTAAATATAACAAATTTTACTTAAAATTATAATATCACTCAAAGATAAGAAAAAGACAATCTAATAAGGAAATCCAATAATTTAATGACTTGCAAGATTGAGGACCTACACATCGTGTTTCCCATGGGTTATATATGTATATTTATATATATATAGAATATTATGAAAAATCTACATTATGCTTCCAAAATCAAACAATAATTAGTCGAAAGCTCAACTTAAAATTTTTTGAATTCCACTATTTCATAACCTAGTTTGTTCCTCTGTTAAAATTCCTTATTCTAAAATAAAATTACATTGCAAAGTCCCATCGATTTTTTTAAAAAAAATTTTATTTTGGTTCTCTCCCCTTACAGAATAAGAAACCATCAATATTTCCGGGAAACTCCACGCACCAGGTAAGTTATTTTCGGCAACCCCTAATTACCCAAAAATAACTAGCACTATTCCTAAGGTTTAATTGTAAAATCAATTTCCTGAGAGGAACCTGTGATAACATCTGACTCACTTGAGATTAAATTAATTACATAACAAAAAGGGGAAAATGGTTCTGAAAGTTGTTCACTATGAAAGGGAGAAAGGGAGAGAGCGAAGGGGAAAAAATGGAACGAAAAGTGAAGAAAAAGTTTTTTGGCAAATACCCACATGACCTGACTTCTCCCATATAATTACTAAAAATCATAAATCACCGTACAGAAGAGCCAACCCTTGCCATCCAAGATGTAATAGAAACGACTGTTGTGAATGAGCATACGAATAATTAGAGAAGCTTTAACCTGCAATTACTAATACAATGCCGATTCCCTCTGACTTATTTGTCTAAGGAATTGCGTTCGAGATAGGGTATTTTTTATCCTCTATCATTGGCTGGCTTCCATCCAACTCCTCGTTATTTTATTTTAAAGAAAGAAATCTCGCAGTAAAGTAGAACATCAATGACAACCATACGACCACGTCAAGTGTTTCCGCCAATTTTGCGAAGCATGCATAATAATATCCTTTCTTTGTGGATTCACGAAAAGATGGGGAAAAAAATAAGTCGACTTCAGAATCAGGGATTTTTTTTCCCTCCGCCAAGATATCCTCTCTCTCGTGATTCTTTATTTTATATCCCTCTGTAATGATATGTATGCTCAAAACCTATTGAAAGCTTCCCTTTTTTTCATCCCTCTCGGGTTTCGACTGAAGCATGAAATGTATTTTTAAAGACTCGCAGATGGTTTGTTATGTGATGATGCTTAATGAGAAAATTTCGGTTTTCGTTTCCTAGCATTTAAACTGTCCCGAACTAATTATCAATTTAAGTTTCCTTTCTTTATTATCTTTATTGAATGTTCTTTTGTTTAATTTCTCAATTAAATTCTGGAAAGGTCCTCAGAAATGCATGGACCCATAAATCTGATTCAAATATTTTTCTTATATTTTCTGTTAAAAGTATCTTCCTTTTTCCCCCCATTTTATTTATTTTCTTTTAATGTGTTTTAATTTTTATTAAAGCATGATTTTTGTTGTTGATTGTATCGTAATTGATCAGTTGATTTTTAACAATATTGTTGATGCAACCTGCTGGACGTTGCTGTGTTGCGCGCAAAAGGTATATTGTTATCACTATTGTGTACTTCTTCTATTTCTTCTGTATTTTCTATTTTGTAATCAAATATCTCTTAAAAGTCTATCGTTTTCTATGGTTGGTTAGAGTTAATTTTGTTTTATGTTGCAAGGTCCAGTTTTCACCATACAACCCTAAAGACAAGGTAAATAAATAGCACTCCCGCTAATCATTGTTTGAGGCCTTCCTAGGAGGGCGCCATTTTTTTTTCTCTTGATCGAATCAGATCGGCAATAATTTAGCCCCTCTTTTGACGGCAATTTTCATCTCTTTTTTGATTACGGATTGAAAAGAACTTTGGATTGAATAGGGGATAATAGCCTTTGTTGCTGAAAATCCCAAAAAACCTCCAATGAAACAGAATCATTGTTCATGAGCTTGACTTCTAAACATCATGCTTACTTCCAACAGAATTCTTTAAGTCTATACAAATATTTTTTTTCAAAAATCTGAACTACTACGTTCATGGAAGATGTTTGTCTTTCGTTCATGATTGAAAGTTGTCATTTTTATTTTGATTCTAAAATTCAGACGCAATACCTATATAAGTATGCAACTTAAAGTATTATTACACAATTATTTTAATATACAAGTTCAGCCCAAGAGAATTCTTGGAAGATTAAATATCTAATCAAATCTTTTTATCTTTGGTTTCTGTTAAAGGTTATTCGATGACTTTGAGTTTTAGTTCCAAATCTCCAATGCAATATTCGATTGTAAGAGAATATTGATGTACTTAGTTAGTTGATATGCTTGCCGAGAGATTTGAAACGTTAAATTTTAGAAATTTTCTTAGAATTTCTAGTTAGCGAAGTGACTCTCTTGAGTCAAACTTAACCCAATAATTCACGCCAAACCAATGAGTTAATGCAGGTTCAAGATCATAATGTCAAGAAAGTTGTAAAATTATATTTGTTTAAATCCGATTTTCTGTAAATAATTTTAAAGTTATGAATGGCTCAATCCCGTTACAAAGATAATTGAAGAATCAAATACATGTTCATTTCTATTTATAAACTAAGGAAAATAAAAAAAATATTTAAACCGATTTTATTAAACTGAGATTATTATATTGACTCTTTTTTTAGTGTCTTTTTTACTACAATATACTGCTATACTAATTAATTTAAATTTATTACTATTTCTGTACAACATTTTCAATGATCTATAAGATTTCTCACATGATGAATGTGTTTAAATTATTTGTTTCATTATAAAACTTATTTTCAATCCATGAAGTTGCATGCGATAAACTTAAGTTAAATCATTTGATATTAACGCTAGTTTTGATTAATATAAGATTTCGTTTTTATTACATAAACATACATCGTTATCGTTTATACATCGTTTTTTCATTTTTATTGCGACTACTTATATAAAATGCACATATAACTGTCATATACCAAGTTTATAAGAATCCTAAAATTTGCCGGAATATGCGAATCAGCATTTTATGAAAATCTGGTACAAAAATACCTGAGGGTTGCCATAAACTAAGTTGCAAAATAAACGTTAATGTATTTTTAAGAATAATTAAGCTTATTATTAAAAGAACTTTCACGAAAATCTGACGTATTAAGGCGTAAAATGATATTGATATTCTCTTTGTTTCCATTGCTATTCTCTCTGAACGAAAGGGGATACAATTTTTATAAAATTTTCCTCTGATTTTTTTAGTATCATCTATGATTCTAATTCGTAATAAAATCTGCTAGTTTAGATTGCTTGCTTTTAACAACAAGACTTTTATAAATTTAAGTGCATGATGCTATTAATTTGTGATTGTTTGATATAAAAAATCTTCATTTATTGCTGCACTGTCCAACAACCGTATTTAAATCTCTCACACCGAGTGAGGCGGTCTGGGGCGGTCTGGGGCGGTCTTAAAATTTCCACTTAACAGCGACGACGACCGGTTTGAGGCGGTTGGCTTCCTTTGAGGAGAGATGAGGTTCTGAGATCGCTTAGGATATAAGTGCGGTAGGGAATACAATTACCCTTGCCAACCACAGCCCATTTCCCTGCGCCTTAAGGGAAGGTTATAGCAGGGTGTGGGGTGGTGGTGTAAGCGACCACACAGGTTGGGAGAGTCCAATTCATGTCGCTTCTTCTTAAACACGCCCGGTTTTGAAGGGGACTAGAAAAGAAAACTCGCCTCGAGATTAAAGAGTGAGGTGTTTAACTTGTTCGTTTTTACTTACGCTAACTACCATTGCCCAATATATCCATAATTTTTCTACATTTCGAGCCGTGTTGGAGTTGAACTAGGCTGTAGGAATTCTGTGTTATTCAGAACCTGAATAAATGTTAATTTCTGCATTTATTATTTCCGAGGTGAAGAAGTTAGAACTGTGAGAATAGTTACTTGAGTGTTTTATCAAAATCTGTGACTGTCTCAAGTCTGGTTCTTAAATTCTTCTTTGCAACTATTCACTACACGCAAATTTGCATGTTTGCTACAAAATACACTTTCAACAGCTTCGTTTTGAATATTTGTAAGACGAGGGCAATGAATAGTAGAATCTGGAAGGATGGATCGTTTTCGTAATATAAGTAAATATGAATCAAAATGAGTACTTTATGTTCTTACCGAGCAATTTTTTCATCATATTCACTTTCACAAGAGTGCACACATTTTTATATTTGTTACCAATAAGGCAGATAAGAATTATATCCCTTTTCTTTTAATTTAAGCCCTACTCAGCTTTTTTCACCCTTTCAGCAAGGTAAAATATTATGTCTTTCCAATGCACACGACCATTTCTCTTCGGAAAGTAGCAGCCTGGGATTTCCTTTTCAAGGTGGGAGTATTTTTTCAAAATCTCTTTTGAAGAAGTGTTTTTCTGATTTCTCCTATGAACACTTTCGACATATTGCTGTTAATATGATTTACAGTGCACTTTAAAATAAAATCTTTGGAGGCAAATGTGTGATTTTTCACAGTGATTGAGTCTGATTTATATTTTGAGGGAAGAAACATTGAATTTAGCACAGGATTGGCAATTTCTGAATGTGTGGTGTTACGCAGATGTATTTCGAAGTGAATAGCATATTAGTAAGACCATTATTTTTCATTCAAAATCTGCTTTTTAGCATTTTCCTATTCAGCAGCATGTTTAGCACTCATACAGAATAAGGGGTATCTATTTATCATAAGCTATACAATGAATTAAAAAATTTATCTGCTTTTTCTAAGTTTGTATCGTTAAATTCAATTATTGTTTAAATTTGATGCAGAAAAAAAAATCAAATGACTACACCATGCACTTATTTCCTTTTGATGCAGAAAATCGTAAGTACCAATTTATTTAGTATTACTACAGAGAAGAAATAACTACGTAAAACAAAGCATGTATTGAATATGTTTGAGTTAAAAGACACAAAAACTGAATAGTTTTAGATAAGTGAAATAATTCAATAAAAATTATATAAAAGCATTTAAAACCATGAAACACTATAAAAATCATTGCTAAGACAATTTATATTGAAACTGCTTTGAGTAAAAAAATTTTTGCCTAGAACTAAAGAAAAATGTGATTTATTTCTGGATGAGATACTTCACTTGAAGAGACAGAACTTTAATTTAAAATCTTGGTTGTGATTTTAATGTATTCAATCTATAACCAATTATTTGTAGTCGCCCTTGACTAAGACTTGTACACGGCCACGACCTGCGACCTACGAAGCAGAGAAAGGCAGATGGCTATATATATGTAAAGTATATATTCTAAAAGGCATCCCTCAAAAGTGAGATTTTGTTCATTATTTTAAACTATTAGTTTTATATTGTGTTTCAACTAAAGTCCTTCTACTCCACATTGACTTGAAAACGGCGACAGCTATTGCCACAAGCTTGGTGTCTATGTATACTAAAGTGACCATGCGCTACACGGTGAGACCGGTTACAGCGCCACATGGCAGCAGACAACGGAGTTAGCATTCCTATCTCGAAAACGGCACAATATACGGGAAAAATTCAATTGCAAAATTGTAGAGCGTTTTCGATTTAGTACGAAAAGATACATTGTGCACATTAATACGAAGAGCAGAACGCTTAAAATGTACACTTGTTTGTCTGCATTTTACGAAATTGTGATCTCACAAGACATGGACAAAAGGAGAAAATTTTATTTTTCGGAAAAAAATGACACCATTATACCTCCATGTTATTTTCCTGTGGGAATAGTCCCACAATGTGTGGAGCTTTCCACCAACATTGCAGGACTTTCGATGACGTATTACGGTATGTGTGCTATCAGACCAACTAATATGCTAAAAAGCGTGCAAATGAAATTCAAACAAGAGCTCAAATCTTTGTGGTAGATGACGGAGAGCAGTTTGAACACCAAATATGAAGGTATCTTGTAATAAGAAGTTGTTTTCTTCTCTTTTTAACCCGTTTTGAGAATCACAGTTTCGGAAATGGAGAACAAACAAATGTGCATTTTAAATGTTCTCTTCTTCGTATTAATGCGCGCAAGGTGCCTTTTCGTACTAAGGCGAAGACGCTCTATAAATTTTTAATTTAATTTTCCCGTATTTTGCACCGTTCATGAGATAGGAACACCAACTTCGATGTTTGCCGCCAGGTGGCGCGGTAACCGATCTCACCGAGTAGCGCATGGTCACTTTACTATACCTAGACACCAAGTTTATGACAATAGTTGTCGCCGTTCTCAAGTTAATGTGGAATAGAGGGACTTTAGTGGACACCTTGTATACATAATCTGTGATCATACTTATCACAAATGACTTTGATTTGTGATACTTAATTTGTGATCCCACACTATACGGCTTGAGAATTTGTGACCTTCTCCCTACTTGTGTGGGCGAGCAACTGTGCTTTATCACTCAGCTCTGTTTTAATCCACTTCCCCTGTTCAGGGCATTGTACGTAAATATAAATTTAACTCTTTGTTCTCCCATTGACCGCTGCAAGCCTTACACCCAGTTGGGTAGGCTGGCCGGTGTGGGTCAAAACAAAACAAAAATAACTTTATTTGGTATCATACTATTTATCTCTACTAATTAAATAAGCGAAAGTGTGAGTAAGTGTCTGTTGGCTCTCCACAGGACAAACCGTTGGACCTAACGCGAACACATTTAGCATAGATATATTTACAAAGCGTGAATGTGCACCTCGGAGCAATTTTTGAATTTTAATTAGAATTATATTTGATTAAATATTAAACAGGACTTTCGCGTTTTCTCACTGTGATTTCCGAAGTTGCTATTTCACAAAAAGGAATTTTGCACCATCCTGAAATTCAAATATTCGTCTTTTTAATAATGTCAGTTTAATTACAACTTCACCCCTAATTTTGACGATATTTAAAAAAAATGTGCATAATTTGAAAATAAATGTCACTAATCTATTACGTAAAAATAAAAAAAATAAAAATTATCAAGTATTTTCTATTTTTAAGTTTAATTCATTTCACTCAGCCTTTACAAAAATGATTTAACAAACAACGTTGAACAAAATTTCTGCATATAATTGAATTGTAATATACCTGTAGTTTCAATTTTCATATGAGCGAAATTTTATTCATATGAGCGAGCTTTTGAATATACTTTTAAAAAATTTAAACTAAATGAATCTAAGTCACTTTCACGTGATACGTCAAGCGTACCTCGCATATTTCATTTTGGAATCCATAACACAACTGACAGAAGAAAAAAATTATATGAACGTCCAGTTCTCAGCACAGCTCAAGAAAAAATGCAATTTCGTTTCCATTACGACTAGGATTATATTGTCACAAAGCTGTACACTTGTTTCACTAACATGCTAATCATGGCGACATGCCATGATCATGGAGTTAGCGACTTTGGTGACAAAAGGAATCTTCTAGAAAAATCCTGAACTGTGGACCTATCTCTACTGGTCAATAATTTCATGAATTCTCTAGAGATTATATCACCATTGATTACATGTCTAGACGTCATAAGCTTTCATATGAAATAAAAATTATCGAAATCGGTCCAGTGTTTGCGGCTGGGGAACGGTCGGATGGTTTCCTCCCCATAGAGAATGTACATTGAAATGGAGTTTCTTCGATTTCTCACGAAAATGGAGAGTGCTGGAGGGGCAGGCGACCATTGAAGACGTATCTACGCATCATAAACTTCAATATGAAATAAAAATTGTCGCAATCGGTCCAGTTGTAGAGGCTGGAGGACTGATCTTCTGGTTTTGCCCATTATTTTAAATATATAGATTACAAACATATTTCAAAACATGGGCTGATATTCTTTCTGTATTGTGTGTTGTGAAAACATTTATCCACAGACTGAAAAGCCGGACGCATTCAAGCCAGAAGAAGACAATACAAACCATTCAAATGGACCACTATTCAGACCACCTAAAATACCATCCTGCTACGATGTTTCACGCTGAAAAGTTCGAATCGCTTTCTTTTCAGATCAAACCATTAACTTGCATTTTCCTCTCTCTATCTCACTTTTTTTAAAAATCATAAGCTTGTGTTTTAAAGCAATTTGAAATACATAAATCCATGAATAAAATTAAAAGAATTTCCAAGATCTGAAATTGATTATTTGCAGAATAATCATACCTATTTAGTGTTTCTCATTATTTTAATAACGATTTTGATGGTAGCATTCATTCCTGCACTTCGTAACATAAATAAAATTGAGTTATTCGCAGTGCGTTTTATCCTATAAAGTGTGACAATAAAAATATATTTTGATTTATGAGAAATGAAATGGTGTGATGTCGTGAGATGAATGATTAATAAATAATTTGTATTCCTTTCACGTTTCACTAGTAATTTTAAAAATTATAAACTTTGAAAAGAAGAGGTGAAATATATATTAAAATGTATGCAATTACAGTACGAAGTATGCAAATTGTTACTTATATTTGTAAAAGTACTAATATTTTTTCATCATAATAAAATTTCAATGACTCATTTGTCTTCTTTGTATGACAGCACAACTTAGATTCACTATATTCTAAAATTATAATATAACTGGCTTTGACTACAAAACGAAATATGAATAAATCAGTTTATGAAGAAAATACTATTAAATATATCACAATTATTTTCTTGTTTTTTATATCAGACAAGTTCTTTTTTTGACCAAATTAATCAGTTTAAAAATATCGTGCACTCAAAATATAATCACTAAGAAAGATTTATTTCTTGTTAAATCTTTTCATTTTTTATAAAGCCTAAATATCATATAAAAAATAAACGGTTATAAGTATGAATATTTTAAAAGTTTGGTCTGGATTTGTGTGTTATGCATAATGTTTAAGGTAATTGGTATTAAATGCATACCAAAATATTGGTAATAAATGCACTATAACCGTGGTTTTCACTCGGGTATAATGGTTAATTTAACTCGGAGGCGCAACATATATAAATAATAGGGCGTTAATTTTTCTGGGCTTGCTATTCAAGCACGTCATTTTGCCTACTCTAAACATTACAAATAAGATAAAAATATTGTAGATAAATAATATGTGAGATTTTCTCTCATTTATTTTTTTTATCTACATTAGGCATTCTTACAACAGGAAGATCCGCAATTTTATTCGTCGCTGCACCATATGGTTTGCACAAAAACTATTTGGAAGTCAAGAAAATTTTGAAATTGAATCTTTCAACAATGATTTCGAAATTTAGCAAAGAAATGAATAATTATATTAAAATTTTCGAAGCATATAAAACAAAATTATTTTCTTTTAATATATGATAAATAATGTTTTATCAGTAATGTGTATTTTTCAATTTATATGTACATTTTAGGCTCTGCTTTTTTGAGCCTAAATTGCTCTTCTTAAATGATTATTTTCATGAATAAGAATCCGTGTGCGAAAAACTTAAGAAGTCAGTGTATATAAAAATTTTATCTTCATATGAGAAAAGAGATGCCGAAACCTGTTGAGATATAAGAGTATCGAGTCATTTTTTTCAATATTTATCCATTCTTAATGCTATGTTATTGAAATAAAAAATGGGTTTTAAAATTATAAACTAAATTTTAAAAATTAAGAATTTTTTCTCACCTATAAGTAACAACCTGTTAAATCTGTAAATAGCATCGAATATTGCAGCTTTGAATTTCATTGTTTACTTTATTATATAATTTTATTTGTTTAGCCAGAGGATGACAAAATGACTGATAGCGCCGTCTTATCCGGGGGCTAATTGGGCTGTAGCCAAGAGGCCCAATTAACCTAAGGGCTCTTACAAATTTATGGAACTTATTTTATTTTAATTCTGAACCAAAAAATTGATTTCATTAAAATTTTAAATACGGAAAATGTCCAATTTGCCAATTATAAGGCGTTAACCAGAGAATAGATGACATTTTTTATCTCCTCAATTATTTTATCAGGAAGGTATTTTCTTTGGGCCAAGGCGCTCAAATTCCTGTCTACGATTCTTATGGGGCACCAAATATCTCTAGCCCAGGGAGGTCAAATTTGTTAAGACAGCCTTCGTGACAGAGCCACCGTTTTTAATGCCCCTTTTGTAACATTTTTAATGATATCAAATGATACAATTTTTAATGATACAATTTTTTTTCATTTTACTTACTTCTTTATTTTTACTTCTTTTTGCTGGTGTATTGTGCTGAGCTTGTACTTATGTTTTACTCATTTGGATACAATCTGGGGGCTCCTCTTTCTGAATATTTTTAATATTGGGTCCAGATTTGGGGATTAAAATCAAACAAAATTGAATTAACTTATGGGTCTCTTTAAGTGTACTATCGATTGGTGGCGTATTTGGTTAGTTTTTTTTTTCCTTTTTTTTGTATGCATGTGTCATGGTACACTTAATTTACTTTTGTTGTTGACCCTTTTTTGTAATGTTTGTAACGTTCCGTGCTGTGTCTGTGATGCTTTTGTGTGTGTTGTATCATATTGAATGTTGCATTTCCCTACCGGTCTGCTAAAGGCCTTACACCTTTTCGGTAGGCCGGACCGGTGTGGATTTTATGTATTATTTTTAAAAAATAAGCCACCGGTTTGAGCTGCTACGTCATGGAAACTGCCCGATGGGCTCATAAGGCGGCCTAAGGAGCAGGCCTCCTAAAGAGGACAGCTTATTTATCTAGCGCTTAATATTAGTAGCTTGGTAACATTTAATTTTCGAGGAAGCATGATCAACATGTTCTGGAGTCTTAAAATCTCATTTTTTTTATATTAGATGCTGAATAAGATGAAATATAAAAATATAAGAATAAATCATTATTTTTAAGATGTATTTCAGCTAAATTATTTCCAAGCGACATGTAAATATCTACACAGAAATTATTATTCTCGTTATTTATGTAAAACAACAGCAAATGGCATCGAAATAACATGGTTCTTGTTTGCTTAATACATGTGTCCATAAAAGATAGAGGCAAAGTGAGGTTTCTATTCAGTTTCTTTTCTTCTTAAATATAAATAGAGTTTTAATTATGAAGAGATATAGAAACTCTCTCTTCACACATTTTAAAGTAAAGGAACACCTGATTTAGGGTTTTGAGAAATATAAAGTAAATAATTTTATAATTTGCAGAATATAAATTGATAAAATGTTATTCGCTAGTAGTTATTACTGTTAATAAAAATATGTGGTCCTCTTTTTCCTCTTTTATTGAATTTTTTCTATGATTTCAACGACTTAGTTGTGATTTTATGCAATAAAATTTCTCGTAACGAACTATGTCAAAACTGTATTACCCCGTTTTCTCTCAAATAATTTTTTGGGGTTGCGATTAAACAAATGAAATAATTATTACATTATTTTAAGGAAGCGAATATATTCACTGACTATAGTTTTTATCAATTCCTTTCTCTAAAAATTTGAAATATTTTAGAACAGAATCTAATTTTTTTTATTAAACAATTCGTGATATTTTCTTAATTATTAAAGAATTATTTTTACAAAAGATTAATATTGTAATCTACAAAAGATTATTTTTGAACTCAACCCACATAAAAATACGATGAATTAATTATTTTATAGCGCAAACCTCGATTTGGACACATTTAAGAATTTAAAAATTGTGAGAATGAAATATTAAATGCTGTAGAAGCGTAAGCAACTTCTGAAACTTTAATAAGCTTTTCAGTAACTAGGCAAAAATTTTATAAATCTTTAAACTGATTTAAATAGTTTGAAAATTTTATTCTTTAGAAAATTTGAATTTTTAAAACATTTTTTTTTTTCCTCTATGAAAATAATGTACAGCCTTCAATGCATGAAGTGAAACCTGTTCGTTTCTGCATGCTATGCATAATTTTCTAATATTGCAAAATGTAATAATTTATATCTTGAAGATTTTTTTATTCTGAAGTTCTGTTCGGTTTCATGATTTATTCAGGAATTCAGGAGATTTCACATTTCTAGATTCCCAGGTGGTAGCAAAATCCTTTTTTTTCTGGTTATTTCAGATGATGTCTTCCTAAAAATTTATAAATGGGGAGTTTTATGCATACATTGAGCGGATATTTTTTTCATTGCGTAGTTTGTACTATCATTTTTTATTTCAAGCTACTTCTTTCAAATGCGTAATTTTATGCAAACATTGCATGAATATTTTTTCCGAGTTTTCCTCTCGGTGAAATTTTATTCAGGAGGTAGCTAAGAGATTTGAAATAATTAAAAACACCAGTTGTCTTAAAATTATTCATTGAGATTTTGCATATTTAGCTTTAAACTAGTTAGTTGATGTTAAATAAAATTGCTATGCATTAACACAGATCCAGATTAAATTCCTAAGCATACTTAAAGAAAACAATTATTAATTTTATAATTATGGTAATTCTCACAGAAATGTCAGGGTATTCACTCTTAAATTAAATTTAATTTAAAAATAATTATCTTCAATTTAAATTTTCATATTTCTTTCTCATGATGAATTGTACTTATTTTCTTTCTTTTTCTCTACCAAGACCGAGAGCATGGCTAGTAAAAAATGTTAATATTACACTTTGTGTAAACACCTTTGCGTAAACAATTTTGTTTAAAAAATCACCACGGATATTCAAGAAACAAATGAGAAATCCAGTATAATATCAACAACAAATTTGAATTCAATTACCTAATTTTACTTTCAAAATAGGTAGACTCCGTTTTCCTTTTAAAACAAAAGCGTGTTAGTTTTTACTTCTTAAACTGGGTTTTCTTTCATATTTGTTTGTCTTTCTTTTAGCAACAAATCAGCTTTAGAACATACTCACAAAAAAAAAAGTTAACCACCTGCCCAGCGGGTAAAAAAAACCTATTTCTCCTTTCTAAGTGCTTGTAGAAAAAAAGTTGCTTTTTGAAGCGAACCATGAAAAAACCCCTTTTATTTATTTATTTTTTATTTCAGAAGATCGCTTGAGAAAATGGTTCCAGTTTTATAATGGGTCCAATAAACACACTTTGTTGTTCAAAGATTCATTTTTATGACTTTTAAAAGCTCGATATATGCCAAGATATTTAACAATTTTCTTCTGGTAACATGTATCTTTATACAATTACAGCTTTGCGATTAGATAATACTGTGCATACGTATAAATAAAAGTATAGTCAAATCGTAGTAAAAGAAAAATCAATTAAATCTTATCTTGGGTTAATTATACAATAAATATTCTTTGGTATGCAATAAAATACATGATATTTGTTACACATGATAACCTAAAAGTGATTTTCTATAATTTGGAAATGGCACTTTAATTAACTTTTTTTTTTTAAATAATTTATTTCTTAATATTTTTTTTTATTATTTTGCCTTATTACTTAAACACATTTTGCCTATTTATTTCTTATACTTCTTTTCATTCAATAACGTTAAAAGTGTTTCCTTTGCTGATTTCATCAGACAGTTTTCTTCTTCTTGTCATGAAATATCATACATAATACACTTTCGTTGTTAGTTTTTTTTTTCAAGCATTTCTTAGATGAAATTTTAATTCATGCATTTGATAGATAGGAAATATTTTCTAAAATTGAATAAGGGTTAAATAATTAAAAGTTATTTATGCCTTCATATTTTGAATCAAGATTAAGAGATAAATAAGTTAAAGTGTATCGTTGTATTGTTTCAGAAGAAGGCGATTGAATAAATTTGCATTATATCATGAAACTAGAGATAATTTTTAAAAAATCTTAGCTTGAAATTTCAGATTGGTCTTTAATTATGTTACTTAATTTCTTTACAATATTTTATGAGATGTTTCAAAATTGATTGACCAAAAAGTTTTCGACGTAAATGAGTTTCTAAAGATTTTTCTCAACTAAATCAGTTAGCTACTTATCACATAAAACTTCGTGAATATATATTTCATGCCAGAAAAGTGGAGAGAATTATGCATTAAGAGAATTTAGTTTTCTTTATACCTAGAAAAATTTGCATTGAAAAAACCTGAATTATTAGTGATTTTAATCTGTTTCAGATTCATACAGATAAGAAACAATAAAATTATGAGTTTTACATTGTTCACTTTTCTTTCACACTTTATATTCACAGACTCAGATTTATAATTTTTTTGGATGATTATTAATACATCAACTACGTTTGTTTACTTCCTGAATACCAGAGTATCAAGTTTATTTCGTTAATAATTCTTGAAAAATCTGGAAATAATTCTTAACATGGAAATAATTCTTAAAGAAATAAAGAAGAAACAGATCGAAACAGCAAATCAACAAATTTGAACAACATAATTCACATTTCATTGTAATATTTCGAACAAAATTAAATAAAATTTTCTTCACGCAAATGAATATATGTGCAAGAAGAGTTGAAAGAAAAGTATTTATTTTGACATACCTGCCTGTCCAACGTTGAACAAGTGCAGAGCGCAGAGTAATAGTCCCAAAAGTGCCTGAAATCGAAAAGTGGGGCCTTTCATAAATCCGTGCCGTTTCTTAAGATCTTGCTTTGTGAAGATTTCGCCACAAACTTTCAAATCCTGAGGAAAACGATCACGCACAGAACATTTGTTCCCAGTTCGAAATCCACATTTCGCAAAACCCAAGTCCTTATCTCCGAGCATTTTTCTTTCAAAGACTTTTACGCCAGATATTACCATATTTAGCTCCAACTTCTTCTAGAAGGAAGTTACTAAACAATGCCCAAAAGGTTTACGCTGAATTATTCAACGACATGAGGACACTAAAACTGTCATAAACACACTCACCATGTGGCCGGAGAGGCCCCATCATAAATATATCGGCACAGAATTAAGATTCCTTAATGTTTCCTTCCGTTTTGCTCTAACTTTATTAGTATTATTTATTATTCTAAAACGTGGTCGCACGTAACAATGAAAAAGTGTTGTTTGTACTTCGTTACGAAGCAAATCAGCAATGTGACACACACACACAGAAAAAAAAATTGCAGAAGAGAGAAAAGAGTGGGAGAGAGAGAGAGAACGCAGAATCGTTTGGTGTCCGAAAGGGAGAAACAAGAGTTTTCCCGTTCTAAAAAGTGTAGAAGTTTCCGAACGCAGACGATTATTTCCGTCCTTCCCTGAATGGATGATCGGGAGTCCTGTTCTGCAGATCCGCAGTTCTCCGTGACCCGTTCGGTAGAAGGCGCGCGCTTCGATTCGCAAGGACCACGTGACCGCGTGACGTCACCTTCCGTCGAACTTCTGTTATTTTTTGTGGATTTTTGTTGACTGTCGTTATTTCTCTTGCATCTATCTCCTTTGGCGCACGGCCTGAGGGGGTATCTTGATGACTAAAAAGCCGCTTTTTGGATGGGGACTTGACTCGAGAATTGGAGATTTTTGGTATCACTGGATGAAAAAGAAATATGTGGCCGGGATTTTTGAAAGGTGCGACTCGCACAATGGAAAGATTAAATCCGAACGTTCGTTGAAAATTATATTTCAAGTTGATCGAAAGGACCACTTTCATATCCGCGAGAATTGATTGTGCTGAAGTATTGCCTTCCGAAATTGCCAAAGAGTGGAGCTGTTCAAGAAATGATACGTCTTTGGACATTTTTTGTTGGCTTATTGGGATTCAGACGCGAAAGGAATTGGATTCGATTGAAGCTCTGATTTCAAATGTCAAAGAAGAAAATAGAAAACAAACATGTATGAATAAGAATTTCTTTCCTGCCAGCAGAATTTTTAGCGATAAAAGCATATATTTATTTGAAATGCATATAATGGAAATTTAGTAAGGAATTCGTAGTTTTCACTTGAATATTCAACATATATAGCAAAAACAAGAAACTTTACGAAGTATTGATAAAAAAATCATTCACTTTGATTAATTAAATTTAAAAATCACTAGTAATATTAAGCATCATTTTGAAAATTCTGAAAATTAATATTAACGTAAGAATTCGAATTTACAATTTCTAAGAATGAATTATATGGCATTATTATTTTCTAGAAAATAAATAAATAAAGTATATTCGTGTACCTTATATTTGGTACTTAACAATGTAAACGCTTCACTAAGTTTTACTAACTAATTTATTTATAATTTTAAGAATAAATTTCATTAAAAAATTCTTCATCAAGATCGAAAATTTTGCAATTTTTACTAAAAAATACTGAATTCTGACATAAAGTTATATTTAATTGAAAATCATGTGCAACATTTTTAATATCAAAATATATTGAGAAATTCATAAAATTTTCAAATTAGAAATTATGGACCTGAATAAAGCAGATATAGCAAATTTGTTCAATAATTATAGGCGCAAATTGCATTAAAAATTAAATTATTTGCTTTAAATATCGACTACATAAAAAATTATTACTAACTGTAAAATATAGAAAAATATTTTTGTAAAATAAATTTAAAGCATTAGGGTCATTTTCCCATGTTCTAAAAAGTATAATAGTGTAGGGTTAATACCTGACAGGGAATATTTATATAAATTTTCATTTTTTTAAAAAATATACACTTGTATAAGCCAAAAGTAAGAGAAATAAACGCTCAGTAATGGTTTAAGAGAAAATTGCTTACAATTAATTTGTTTTTAATGGCGAACTAGTGTGAAGAATGAAGCTTCGTATTAATATGAGTACATTTTCCTCATAACTATTTGATAAAAATTATTCCCGAAATTAAAATATGTTACACTGCAGTATAAATAAATAATTAATTTGCAAAAGAAAAAATTGAGAGAAGGAAAAGCTCAGTAATAGTAAAAGGGATGATTGCTTATAATCAATTCGATTTCAATAGCGAACCAGTGTGAAAATAAAATTTTCTTATATTAATATGAATGCATTTTCCTTATACTTATTCGATAAAAAGTATTTCCGAAATTAAATTATGTTACACTACAGTATAAATAAAGTTATACCATATCATTACGCGCATTGTTTTGTGGAAACAATTTATGCTTAATTAAGATTTCTAACATTATATCAGTAATAAAATATCGAGTTCTATCTTCATGTTTATCTTTCCTTTAAAATTATTTAGCAGAAAATCAAGTTTTTATTAAATTTAACTATTTGAACCCATAAATAACTGTTATGCATTTTACCCTTTCAGGCTCGAATTATTATTTGTTAGTAAAAAAAATATAAATTATAAAATATGCAATTAAAATCTTCGTATTTAAATATTTAATTAATTAATTGAAATTATAACTTTATATCCAGATCCTGTAACCATCTATGCACCATCAAACTCTCACCAACTCAAATTACAAGCAGAAATACATTGGAAACCACAATACTCCGATGATTCAAAATGGCGTCACAGGTCAGGAAAGGGTTACCAGAAGAAACGCTAGAAGGGTTAGAAACTTTGTGGGTAAATAGTTGATGCACATATCTCTTTCTTTTCTATCCATCTGCATTTTTGCAAGTTTAAACAATATTAAATACATTCTCACTACGGTTTGATTGTCCCATTTTAAAATAAATTTCTTCGATATCTCCTTCACCATTTTTTGTTTGTTTTAACAAAAAGGTTTTGTTGAACATATTTTTGATAGTTTATGATGATGCTCAAATAACTTTAATTGGTCATATTAATTTACTACGTAAATTAGTTTTCAATTGCACATTTAGTCTTGGATTTTCATTTTTAATTTCAAAGGTTTTCTCGAATAACAAAAGTATTGTGTTCAAAGGTGAATAAAGCTTTTGTGAGTGTTTAAGTGTTTCAAGTTTGCTTCAATTTGGAAAATATAAATATTTTATTTGTTTTTAATTATCATATAAAGAAACTAGAAAAGAAACTAATGTTAAGAGGCTTTATCTAACTAAGAAGAAGGTTATCGAAAATCAACGTAGAAAGTGGAGGAGGAAAGCACTGTATAAAAATAATTATCATAAATTTAAAAAGAGGTTAATGGGGATATTGTCATATCATAAGCAAAGCAGAAATGACAATTATGAACTGGGAAGTCATAATATTTCTTCACACAAGCCACCAAACTATCAATATGTATTGTGCCAACTATCACATTTATTTTCCTCTCTTTCCAATGGAAATGGTTTAGGTTTTTTCATCCTGGCCCCATGCAAGTGATGGGGCCAGGATAAATCGACACAGTCTGTATATATTTTTTTTTTCCTTGGAACATAGGCTTCGTCGATGTCCCAGAATTGTTTAAAGTGGCTTGTGCTCTTTTAGTTCATTCAAGTACATCATGTATATCCTTTGGTTTGACTTTGATGAGTGCCGTCACAAGGTAGTATTTCAGCTGCAACCCCGAAAACTTTTTCGATACGGCAAAATATGTCTCTTCAAAAGCGGCCCATGCGAGCTGGCTTTCCTAGAATTGCACCGCATGGCGTCTTTGATCATAACGAAATTTATTTTCTACCTATGATTTTAATTTTTTCAAGTTCTGTGGCTTCTTGGACATGCGTTATTATCTGTATCACAAAATCATGTGTTTATACATCATAATTGTTGGTACAACTTTGGATCTAATCTATCTCCAATGAATTACAAAAAGTACACAAAAAATTAGTTTCCTGAGTTTGTATGAATTAAAGGCATAGATAATAAATAATAGGATACGGTAATAATTCCATAGCTCTGCATCAATATACACTGAGTTACCAAAAAAATTAGAAACATCTATCATTTGAAAGTAAACAAATATTACAGTGGCGTAAGGTGAGATAACACCTTATATAAGGAACGCTGAGCTTCAGATGACGTAGTTATCATGGAAGTTAATGTCAAAATGTGTAATACGAAAGATTTAAGTGTCTTTGAACGAGGGATGATCGTCGGTGTAAGAAGATCTGGTGCCAGCATCTCTGAAACGACGACTCTTTTAGGATTTTCTCTCCTAATAGTATCTCGGGTGTTTAGAGAGTGGTAGTCGAGAAAAAAACTTGAATCGATAAGAACTATTCTGGTCGAAAAAGACAGGTGAACGAGTGTCGTGAAAGGCGAGTAGCACATATAATCCGCAGCAAAAGAAGGGCAACAAGACGATAAATTACAGCTGAATTCAATGTAGGTGCATTCACAAAGCATATCCCAACTCACAACAGGTTCGACTTTGCAAAGGATGGGTTTTAGCAGCAGGAGACCATCAAGAGTGCCTTTGGTGTCATAGAAAAATAAGAAAAGACGCTTGTTGTGGTCCCAGGAACGACGAAATTGGTCACTTGAGGACTGGAAAAAAATGCCCGATGTATCTAGTTTCCTGCTCCATCATACAGATGACAGGATGAGGATATGGTGCAAACAGCACGAATTCATGGACCCATTTTCGACAAATGACAACTTTTCAGGATAGTGAAATTAAGGTGTGGGGAATGTTTTCCTGGAGTACACTGGATCCCTTGCTATCTGTGGACACAACTCTGAACAGCACAGCTTACCTCAACACCGTCGCCAATCACGTGCACTCGTTTATGGCTATAACATTCCCTTATGGAGACGGTCACTTTCAACAGGACAATGCACCTTGCCACCGTGCTCCATCGGTCTCAAATTGGTCTGAAGAATATCAATCAGACTTTAACCTGCTTCCATGGCCAGCTCAGTCCCATGGCCTCAATCCTATGGAGCATTTGTGGGGCGAAGTCGAAAGATCACTTCGTAGCTTGGAAACGTCACCATCCAATATGACCCAATTTAGAGCTGCCATTATAACATTCCTCAGCAACGATATCATAAACTTGTTAAGACCATTCCAGGAAGAATATCGGTTGTAATCAGAGCTAAAAGTGGACCAACTCAATATTAGAGGGTGTCTCTAGTTTTTTGGCCACTGAGTGCACATGAACCGTATGGCAAGAAACGTTTTATTAAAACTTTCTGTGAACCTGTTCGTTTGCGGGTGTTAAACAATAGCTGACAGAGAAAAAGTTTTGCATAAATTATTAATATTCTTTACCTTCCTTACTTTAGTTTTACCAAAAGTCTTTCTGCCTTTAACTAAAAATATCTCCACTTGACACCTGTTTTAAGATAAGACCTTGAACCACGAGCTTCCTAATTTCTATTGCTTCTCCACTTTAATTATGCCTTAATGACTGAAAATCTAGTTAAGAAGCCGGCTAAGAGTATTTCTACCTTTTACCATCCGATAACCAGAAATGGTTTAAATAAACCTATACCAATATTTGCAAACTTATAAAATGCTGGTAAAATTGATTAAAGATAATCAGCTGGATGTTGATATTCCTTTCAATAAGAAACAAAATGACATACACTCCTGTTAAGATCAAGCGAATGAAATTTTCATTTCATACTTGAGTAAGTTTCTCTGAAGTCCAAAATTATGAGATGGTGGAGTATCATGAAATTCCGTCATATTTCTTCTAGGTGCTTGGATAAAAGTAATAATTATTTCCAGTTTTAAAAATAGTAATTTATTTTATAGCTATTTTTTATATAATTTTTCTTTGGCTTTTAAATTTCAGTTTGCAGTTTGACATGCATGGAACAGATATCCGAGCCATTTATCTGCACACGAATTTCACTTGCCGAAACTGGGTGGAAAAATCCAAGTGCAGGATCGGTTTAAGATGCAATTTGGCAACGTCAAATAAAAATTGTCAATCTTCCTACCAGACCAGCATATCATTCTTTATCAGTAGATTATAAAATGGTTAGGAAAAGGTCAGTGATCTTTTTTCATGAATGGATGATAATAAGAATATAGTCGGGAAAAAACATCATAAAGACATCATGTATTTTGGTGGTGCAAATCATTTAATGGTTCTTATGCCGATCTGGATGATTTCCTCTTGCCTTCATCAGAAAACATAAAATTTTCAATTTATTCATTCCAAAGTGAGGTTTCTGTTGGTTTCAGATCAGAATCAGATTAAATCAGACTTTTTATGTGCAATTCATTAAAGTCTTAGTCTAATGAGATGCTCTTCAAAAGAAGAACAAGCGATTACGCCATCGATGCAATAAGCGCATTTTCCATTTCATATCATTTAGAAATTGTACCCATCATCGCCTCAAAGAATTCAGGTAAGTCGTTCAAACCAAATGAAATAATTTGTAAATTATACAGTAGTGAGGAAGGCTATCTTTTCTTTGTATTATCCATACACATTCAACAGCGTATGCTTAAGGTCCATGCTGGAGATAAGCATTGCTGAAGGCAGGCTGTCCAGAGTGTTATCAATTCCCGTTAGTAATATAGACGCCTCTTCGTAAGTTGGTTCTATGCAGATCTCCATGCAGATGCACCATTTCTCCTCCTTATTTTTGTAGAGTGCTTTAAACACTCAGATTCCTCAATTATGTGAAGATAAAAATTTTTACAGACATCATTTCAAAATTATACCACACTTTTTTTCATAGAATACATGGGAAGGTTTCTGCTTATGAGGAGTAAAGCACCTATATTTATCTTTTACCAAATCTTTCATTTGCATACTGTCAAAATCAAAAACGTCCTGGAGGATCCCAGCTAAAAAAAATCTGCAAAAAATCTTTTTAAGAAATCTAATGGCAATTGAGACGTGTTTTCTTCAGATTTCCAGCAGAAAAATACACAATATCTGAAGAAAGCTACGTTACAAATAACTTCAGATTTTCTGCAGAAAAAATGTAGAATATCTGAAGAAAAAGATGTTCCAAATACCTTGAGACTTTCTGCAGTCAAGGCTTAATTATTAATATCAATTAATGTAAATATTAATTTTAATTAATCTAATTTATAATTCAACTTACTTGTACGATTTCGATGTAGATTGTGACAAAACTTCAAACTCACCCTGGCCGGGATTCGATCCCGCGTTCATAGAGTTGGCAGGCAGAAGCACTAACCACATGACCACACCGAAATACACAGCATGGGGCAAAATAATCTATTTGAGTTTTAAGATCACCATAGCTCTAGTAGCACAATTTAGTGGTGTAAAAATCAACCATGGTCAGAACACGTGTTTCAAAGTCGTAGAGATGAGTAATAGATGTGATTACACTCATGTCCATAAATTAAGGATAATGAAGTTCAGGCAAAGAAAGAGACAGAAGCAAAACAAATTTGACTTATTTGTAAAGTCTATTTATTAAACAAAAGGTAAAGAACAAAACAGATGCTATATGTTTGACATAATTAATAAAAATTGCGATTTTTACTCCCTGGAGCAAATTTCAAAAAAGAACCTATTTACAAAAAACAGTATAACATGGTTAGTATGATGGTTAATACGGAGTATGTCTCCCGGACGATGCAATACAGGCCTTACAACGCCTAGGCATGCTGAGTATCAAATTATCAATCTGCTCTTGGGGAACATTACACCACTCATCAAGCAATGCCCTCCGAAGTTCCGGTAGACAGGTGGGAGGGGTTGACAGGCTGCAATTCGTCGGCCAAGCATATCCCACACATGCTCTATTGGATTCAAGTCCGGTGAGTATGCTGGCCAATCCATACGGGTGATATCCTCCGATTGAAGGCATTCGTCTACAATGTTTGCACGGTGAGGACGGGCGTTGTCATCCATAAACAGAAATTCAGCACCCATGGCGCCCCGAAACAAACGTACATGTTCCAGAATGACATCCCGATAGATGTGGCCTGTCATCGTTACACTCTGAACATGCAGGTCAGTTCTGGAACCAAGAATAATTCCTCCCCAACCGAGCCATCCTGCACCACCGTAACGGTGTCGTTCAGTGGTGTTCTCTTGGTGGTAACGGGTACCTGGCGCTCTCCATATGAAAGTCCGGCGAGAATCAGACTGCAAACTAAACCTGGACTCGTCGGAAAACATCACACAAGACCACTGTTGCGGTGTCTACAATGCATGCTCTATACTCCAGGCTAATCGTAGGCGACAGTGAGTTGCGGTAAGTGGAACACATCTAACAGGCCTACGAGCATATAGACCAATGTGCCCTAAGCGTCTGTACACGGTCTGCCTTGAAACTGTCGTACCGCTAGCTGAAGAGAGCTGACGAGACAGGTCTGATGCTGTGCTCCGTCTGTTTCTTTTGGCAGTAACTGCCAAATACCGGTCCTCATTCGGCGTTGTAACTCGGGGGCGACCTGTTCTGTAACATCTACTCACATTACCATCATCTTGGAATCGTTGCCAAAGCCTGGAGATGACACTCTGGGCGATTCCAAGTTCCTCGGATATTTCCAGCTGGGTACGTCCATATTCCAGTCATCCGACAATTCTACCAAGTAAAAAATCATCCAAATACTTCCTTTGTGCCATAACTATGCGGTTATTGCACTGAAAGGCTTTTAAAGCGCTTGTGAACAATTTTACTTCTTTGCCACCATTCCTTATATACCCCTCTCTTACACTCTCGTCATTGTGACTTACTATCCGCGCCATCTGGTGGTTTCCTGTAATTTGCATATTCTTCTTCAAGATGTGTGTGATAATTCTACAGGTGAAATTTTTATTTTAGAGTTCAATTTCTGTGTGATTCTGAATTATCCTTAATTTATGGACATGAGTGTAGTAATATTTTTGTTCAATAATTTAGATTCTCTGTTTCAACAAATTCATTTTCGATTTTTTTTTCTTTCTTATACGCCTTTTCTCGATCCAAAGGGCGCAATCTCCACTTTTCCCTTCTTTTTGGAGGAAAATAGTTGGTAAGATAGACAGTTGGAAAACTAATTGGAATTAAATTATGTGGGAAAAGTTTAAAATGGTAAAATCTCAAATATTTATTCTAGAGATTAAATTAGGATGCAATTTTTCAGTGGCATATTTTAAAAATGTAGTGTCTAAGACAACTTTCAATTGGGATTTTTTTTCTGCTAATGCATTCCTTTTCTATACAAGTATATGGTCGATATCACTAATTGGAAAAAAAAAACTGATGAAACTCCTGCTGTAAAATTAAACAATAATGATAATTACATTCTAATTTTTTTTTATCCTTCGGAAAATAAAGCTACAATATTAGGGAATATGGTGCAAAATATGTATTTAGAGAAATGCCGATATTTTGAAATTGCAGTTAAATTTTCGAAAAATCAACATATTATTTGTCAAGTTTAATGATATTGCGAAAATTTGCTTTATAACTGCAAATTGAATTGAAGACAAAATGCAGATTTTTTGCTGTCTTAAAAATCTGCAGGATATTTAAAGAAAATAATAATAATTTTTTTGCAGATTTCATGCAGATTAAATTGAAGAAAAAAATGCAGATTTTTTCTGTCTTCAAAAAATCTGCAGAAATTTTTTAAAAATTTTCTCTACAGATTTTCTGCAGGTATTTTTAGCTGGGAATAAACACCCTATCTCTTTAAAATACAAGGTTGTTGTTCTAATCTTAATGAAAAGTCTAATCTCTCATCTGCCAGAACTTGAGCAACGTTCCCTTTGATAGTGATGAATGGTACAGCCAATTAAACTTGACTCGTGCTTTAAAAAATACCAATAAATCCAATCTACAATGCCGAAAAATAAATAATATTTTTTCTGTCGCATACATCAAAGATTTTCTTTCTCTTATCGCTTGACAGGTGATAAAAGGAATTCCTTTCTCGAAGCAAGAGGAGAATGCGTGAGTGTCTCGCAAGAGATCAAGTCCATACATCGTAGTATTCCTGCAAAGGAAAGAGAAATATATATCAATATCGGGGGTTATTGGTTTCAATATCAGGATAAAAATCGAATAACAAAATCTGTTCTTATGGAAGATCAGGTTGCCTTGCAAGTCTTTTTTCGGCAATCCCAACTCGTTTGTCAAGAAAGTAAATTTAGAGCGTTGTTATCCTTTCAGCAAGTGAAACAAATAGGCAAACATCTGAAGTACGTGCCAAAATTTAATTTTTATTTTCTGTAAGGGCAGACATGAAATTTTGTTCTAGTCAGTTGAACCGATCATCCAACCGGAAGCGTGTCTTTGTGAAGCTACATGATTCCGAGCAACTGAAAGAAGCAAGCATATTTTGAGTATCAACAAGAGTTTTAGATTCAAATCTTTTTTTACTTCCCGACACTTGTCAGATGAGGCAATATCCTCTGTATTTCTCCTCTGATAATTTTTTCCTTTTGATTGCCTGAAATCCTAATTCACCAATGGGAGAAAGTGATATTGTTTCCTCAAACTCTAATTTCATCAGGCATAGTCTTTACGGGCTTTGTGTTTGATAACAATGTTCGAAAAATTAAATCCTCATAACTCCTTTATTGAACATATAGTGATATACAGGGTGATTTTTTTAAACTGACAGTACTCAGAGACAGTACTTCTGTAGCTCGATCTATCAGCTGAAATGCCACAAAATTTGGTAAGGGGACTAACGACGACATGGGGAAAGAGAGTCTGTCATAAAAAATAGTTTCGAAAGTCGCCGATAGGGAAAATGTAGCGCTGTTGTAGTCCACACAGCTGAGAATTAAACAAATGACTAACAAAGAAGAAATTTCAGTGCAAAACAGCTTCAATGTAGCAATTAAACTGCAACTGCCTCAAATGGTTACAGAGATGAAATTACAGTGCACCATAGTTTTTTACTCAATAAAATTACTTCCTCAGCGAAGACATGCGATGACCCTTCAATGTGACCACCCTTCTCTGACCACTCATTGCATCCTGTAAACAACATTCTCCATGTCCATTTCCCCCGGACCTAACCTCATGCGACAATTTCGTGTGGGGTTATTTGAAGTCAAAGGCCTATCTTGGTGCGATCCCACCGTTGACGACCTTAAAGGACAACATAATATGGGCTCTGCTCAGCATCCTAGTGAAACGTTACCTTCGGTCGTTGAGAATGTTGTGTACATAATGCAATATGTTGTCCACGAGAACGGTGGTCACACTGAAAGAGGTCTGGTGCTATGGTGCATTGTAATTTAATCTCTGTAACCCATTTGGGGAAGTTCATTTGCTGTATTAAAAATGTTTTGCACTGAAATTTCTTCTTCGTTTTTTTCATACATCTCTTCATTTCATTTTTCTTTATCTTCTTCTTTACGTTTTTCATTTGCCTAATTCTCAGTTGTGTATTCTACAACAGCGCCACATTTACCCTATAGGTGACTTTCGGAACTAATTTTTTATTACAGAATCCTTCTCCTCATGTCGTCATTAATCCCCCTACGAAATGTGGTGGCATTTGAGCTGATTGATCGAGCTACAGAAGGCTCTGTCATTTCTAAAAAAAATCACCATGTAATTCTTTTACAATTTCTTTAAATAAGGGACAATCGTTTTTCTTTTCTTTTTCTTTTTGTCATTTCAGGATACGCTGCACTTTTTAAAGAGAAGAGTTTTGAATACAGGGTTCCAGATTTGTCTGAGACAAGAGTCAGTTATTACTGCTTCTGTGTGGCACTTTAATCTTTCGATCACACAAGCAGCATCTTGAAATTTTTTCTGAAATATCTGCCAGTTTCAGAGAACATCTCCGTTGTCATCGAACCAACCACTGTTGACTAGTATTGATTAAAGAAAAGTAAAGCTAAGAATTTTCCTATTGGTTCAATTCAGAAATTCGTTCACAGCATTTTACCAATTTATGAGGATCTTCGGAAATCACTTCAGGAAATTCCAATAGATTTGTAAAAAAATCAAATAATTGTTTCCATGAAAATGATAATGAAAATAAGACAGTAATAAAGTCTTAATATGCATTCCTGTTCAGCCGCATGGGAGCCTCGAAAATTTGTACACTGATTTTTCAAATTGCCATTATTTATCAAATTCAGTTCTCTATAGAATGAAATTTTTTATGACAACTATATTTCAATATCACTGTTAGATGAATCATTTAAATATACGATGACAAAAAATTTTCAATTCGTCAAAAAGTTTAACAATATTCTGTAAAAAAGTTACTATTTCGAATTAAACGATTCAGCATACAACGATTAAATACTTTTAATAAAATAAAGACGAGATGATGAGGCTAACCAAGAACAATGTCTTGTAAATGTATCATGATGATTACAACATCCTCCCACTGCGGAGTAAACGACCTTTGAGACAGAGACCTGATCTTAGCAAGAATACAGCATAGAAAGCGAGAAGTACTCGTTTTAAATAAAAAGAAATATTCAGTATAAATCGTTAATTCCTTATTTTAGAGAGGGTGGCTGTTGCTTTTAGAAAGTCATAACAATAAATGAATTCCATCTAATTTAAATTAAAAATTGAAAGGAGGAGGGGAAATGATTTATCGCGTGTACATGCAGTGATAAAAAGTATCATTCAGTGGAACGAGATTGTTACTATACTAATATCAGCAGTTTTATTCATAGAAACTCTTCAAAAACACAACTGTTTTAATAAAAGATGAAAACAGAGAAACTTTGTCTCAAACTTTAAGATTTCCTTTAAACTCATTTTTTAAGAAATGAAAACTTTATGCTATATTGAAAAAGCCTTCATTTTCAATATAAAGTTTGTTTCAATACATCTCAAAAATTTATTATATTCTGATTGAATAATTATAAATATTTGGTGTCGCTAACAAACTATATATTTCTATTGTATCGAGCTTTTATGTGAAGAACAAAAATAAATACCAGTCATGCTTTGCTAGCATAAAATAATTAGATATTTTGAGAAATAAGCTTCAGCAAAGAATTAAATGAATATCTAACTTAATTATTTTCGTCGAAATTATGATAATATCTTATAATCGATATAACATTTGAGGCCAACGATCTTATAATAATTATCCTATCGAAAACAAAGCCTCAGAGATATGAATTCATTTTTGATGTATCATTAACTTGAATTAGTGTTCAGAATAAATATATTTCTAAGATTCTTTTGCTGTTTCTGACTTATTTTTCTTGAATAAATTTTTACTATTCCTTTACTTAAGCGTTGATTGTATAATTTATGAAATGGGAAGAAAACTAATAAAAATGGTAAAAGTTGCTCACTCTGTATTCATTTATATGATGATAATGACATGTGACCAATTTACGACCATAGATCAATGATCTTATCCTAGTTTATGCTATTTGTAACGCATACTTAGTTATTTATATAAATATTAATCTTGCATTGCAGTATGGATTTTATATATTTTCGAAACTTCATTTTATTTACTTTAAGCAGTGTTATATATATATCCTTGAATTAATTTTATTCCATATTTTGTCACAATATGAAGTAACTGGTTGTGTGCATATTCTGAAATATATTAGATCAAAACCAAATTGAAGGCATAGTTTACTCATTTTGATCATCGATAATGCGATAATGACGTGTAATCAATTTACGAGCCTAGATCAGCGATCTTATCCCAAACAAATTTATTCTTAATACACGAGTTTCTGACAATGAGATGACAAGGGGCGTATCAATTGCTGAAATATTCATATCACGTACGTGTGTTAAGCGACTCAGTAGAATAGGTCAGTAACTGAACAAATTGCATATTCATGACCCTGATGACTAAGGTAGAGGTCTCCCTTTAGAAAACGGGAAACAAACATGCGGTAGATTTGATCGATTAACTGCTAATTCATTATCCCGTTTATCGCTTTTTTAAACTTGTTAGTTTTATTACATCGCTTTCATCCAGTTCCCCCTAATGACTAATGAACCTGCACAATGCAGTTATTAAAATGAGCTCAGTTTTGCTGCAGATATTCGTAAAGTATGCTAAAATGCGATTGGAAATATTTTGTGCTTTTTTTAAACTTATTAGTTTTGAATAGCTTTCATCCATTGCTCTCCAATGACTAATGAACCTGCACAATACAGTCATTAAAATGCGCTCAGTTTTGCTGCAAATGTTCGTAAAGTATGCTAAAATGCGATTGGGA
>BGPR01003271.1:30509-42497 GCA_013235015.1 Araneus ventricosus | reverse complement strand
CAGATATTCGTAAAGTATTGTAAAATGCGATTGGGAATATTTTGTGCATTTTTCTAAATTTGTTAGTTTTACATCGCTTTCATCCAGTGCCCCCTAATGACTAATGAACATGCACAATGCAGTTATTAAAATGCGTTCAGTTTTTCTGCAGATATTCGTAAAGTATTGTAAAATGCGATTGGAAATATTTTGTGCTTTTTTTAAACTTGTTAGTTTTATTACATCGCTTTCATCCAGTGCCCTCTAATGACTAATGAACCTGCACAATGCAGTTATTAAAATGCGCTCAGTTTTGCTGCAGATATTCGTAAAGTATGCTAAAATGAGATTGGAAATATTTTGTGCTTTATTTTTCCGAAATTGAAACATTTCATCGTTTTAACATTGGAAAGGGATTTCGGATGTGGTAATAATTGAATGTTGGAAATGGAGTGAAAAAAGCTGGAATGTTGAAAAGACTGTTCATTTGTGAAAAAAGAATGTATGCTTGAGTCATTCCATGTCATTTCCAGAGAAATAGTTTTAATCTACAATTATATTTAGATATCTGGTATCAAGTAACACAAATTTTCAGCATTTTATTGAAGATACAAACTTGAGGTTCTCAAGTAAATGTATGATATAAGTAAACGTACGCATTTAATGCGTATTAAGAATAATTTTTTTAACTGATATGAATAATGCAACAAAAGTTGGAATTTTTTTATCATGTTAACATTTAAATATATCGAATTACATGATACACTATTGGCTATCACTGCCAGAAATATATTTTAATACTTCTAGAGATGTGTATTTGAAAATTAGCTGTGCACTTACTGTGTTTTGACATCTGAAAGATATATAGGTCTACAATGATATAACATAGTGCATCAGTTCAATAAAGTGACTGTAATTTCTTTAATAAAATTATCAAAATTTTTAATAAAACATACAGCAAGTGCATTAAAATAAGTTTAGTTCAGTCCAGTAAGCATATAGCAATTTCTGTCCTTAAAACAAGATTTTACGCTTAGTAAACACCTGCCTTATGTAGATTTAATGTCTTGGAATAAATTATTCCTTCATGTCAAAAATTCCTTCTCAAGAGGAAGATCTTTTTCATTTAGTAAATGAATTCAAAAGCAATAAAATTAGTCATTAGACTAAATACTGTTCATCGTAGTCTTTTTATTTCATTACGTGTATAACATGAAACTGCACTGTGATGCATAGGTGTATAACTGTCAAGATTATTATCTTTATTTAGATAAATTTCAGATATCTCATAATTAATAAATAAAATCATTTGCTTATTACGTTCTGGAATGATACGGAAGTGCTTTTTAAAAAAGATTTTAATTTAACAAATGTAGATTTTTAATAAATTATCTTTAATTAAGCTTTAAAAAAAACTCATGCATTACTTATTTTTGTATGCAAATTAACACAATTTTTGCTCAAAACTTAAAATAATCGTACAATAAAGAATGACGCAATATTTTAAATAACTTTGAGAGAAACATATAAGAAATAATATATATCAGTTTAGGTTTTAAAACCTAATAGTTTTGAACATAACCTCATTTGATCACCAAACATTCAGTAGCCTCCGCTAGACCTTTACTTTTAATTCATTACAATCACCCCCTGAAAATTTTAAATATAATGCTTATAATAAGCCATTTTTCGTTAGAGAAAAGCTATTTTCAATTAACTGCAGCAATTAAACACAAACAAACAGCAATATTTACCTAAATATAGGTCGAAATAAACAGAAACTAATATTATCAATTCTATACCAAATTTTGTGCAAGTGTTAATTTCTACATATTTTGTCACATACACAAAATTTATAAAGCAGAATTTGTTGTAAATGTTGCAACGACGCTTTATTCTTTCATTTTACTAAATTTAAACAAAAAAATTGTTCATGCATCCGTTGCAGAATCCCTTTAAGAATAGTGTAAGAAGTGCAGCTAATGGTAAGAGAATGAAGATTAAATTGTAAAATTTTGAAGCATTTAGTGCAGTCCAGGCGTATCACAATTTTAATTTATGAAGAAGAACGTGAATGAATTGTAATTCTAGAATTATCATCAAGTTAAAAATTCCGAAATACTCGTAGTATCACACTTCAAAACAATGCACTTCATCGTTCTATACAAATAAAAGAAGCAACTATACAATCACACACACAGAACGGAGTACAGAGGGTTTTCTTATAATTAAATTCCTAAAACGTAGATATTTTGCATATATTTTTATTTACCAAGTGGAATACTATAAAAATACTAAATTATTTGATGCTGACCAGAGCAGCTCAAAATTTATTTCTGATTCATTTATATCCGGTTAAACATTTTCTGTCAAACCCAAAATGATTCGCTTCTCCGCATTGAAAAAGCAAATAAAAAAGACAATACCATCTCGTTTCAAATAAACCCTTTCGTAAACCAAATTTTTCATTCTTTGATTTTGATTAGAGAAGAATGTCATGAATTTTGGTTTAACTTAAATTTAAACTTACTTTATTTAAAAGTTAAATAAAATTCACTCCAACCAATAATTTTGGAGAATATGTAGTAAAATTTGGATCAAAATACTTATATATTGCCCTCAGTGAGTTCATTTCTCAAATATATAAAAATACATTATGCATTTGAAAAATTAAAAGAAATCATGTATTGTAAATTAATTCAGATTTAGTATAGAAAAGTAGCCTAATTTATTAGAAAAAGTAGTTGAAAATTTAAATATCTATTGTAAAATCATTTAAGTAATTTCGCATTATCATATGCTACTTACAAGATAAAATTGTGATGTTTTCCCTTCCCGCGAGCACAGTTCCCACGAGAAGGAGAGTCCAGTTCCTTTCATGTCAGCCGCAGACCGCAGGACAGCTGCAGCTGGTGGTCATTAAAGAGACGTTTGCGAGAGTGATAGCTTCGCGCAGAAAAGCGACCACAATGCACAGAAATCAATACCTGTCAGAGAACGCATATGGGGTCGGCTATGAGGAGATTAGCGATACTCTTACATGTCACACCTGTATAGCTCCTGTGGTGGGTAAACTCACTAACTATTCCACGGTCGGATATGACCATTGGGAACATGGACGTTTACTCGTCTTGTCGCCCTTGAGGACGATTGTCCAGTAGAATGAAAGGAAGGCGGAGCTCCACCCCTTGAGGTAGGGGATAAAAACAGAATGTTGAGTGGGGAACGGGAGGGCGGTGAAGAACCGATTTAGG
Source organism: Araneus ventricosus (assembly GCA_013235015.1). Taxonomy (NCBI): domain Eukaryota; kingdom Metazoa; phylum Arthropoda; class Arachnida; order Araneae; family Araneidae; genus Araneus; species Araneus ventricosus. The sequence goes on along the minus strand of BGPR01003271.1, from coordinate 39,264 downwards.
AGTCGGGAACTTGGTATTCAGACTCCAGAGCGCAGAAAGAACTGGGTGATCAGCTCGGATATAAGTCCCGAATTAATTCGGACTTAGACAACGATCTCTGAGAAATCGGCCTTATTACGAGATCTCGGCTCATCGAACAGTGAATTGCGAGCACTCCTTGTAGTCTCGTGCTTAGGTTATCAGGCTGATAGGTGGAAGCTATCCATCCGGTGTTGAATTCCTTCTTTTGTGGACTACGACTCCATTGAACTTTAACGTCCTAGAACTGTGAATTAACTGATCGAAATTTGTATATAAATAATTAATCAAGATTACTATGGCAAGAATTGTTACCTAAATTATAGCTGTGTAAATAAAGGTACTTAGGTCAACCTAACCCTAATAGCACAAGACGCTGTACAATATTGTTACGATATCTTCACGATATTGTACGGTATTCAGAATACCGGACAACGCCGTAGAGATATCGCACAATATCTTGTGCTATTAGGGTAAGCTTTGAATTTATTTGGTCGCACATAGGCCAAGACATCACAAAATAAAAAATAAACATCAGTGGTTTAAAGAAAAGTAACAAACTCAGAAAACACACAAGAAAACTATTCATAAGTCATCTGAAAAGTTAGGCTACTTTTCTTAAGATTAATTGAAATGAAGGACACAATTTGTGTGAATTCTTATTTCTTATCAATTGGCTCGTTGTCCACAACTGCTCCATTCTTAGGTTTTATTTTATTCAAAAAATGCATTAGAAGTTTAATGTTTGCATAGTGATAAATATTTTCAAAAAGTGAACGCAAAAAGGAAATTTCTACATGTCATTCAATAAGAATTCATGACAGCTCAGTCTTATACTTTTAACCATGATCGATGCTTTGATGAAGGTTTTTATTCATGGCATGGAAAAGACAACAGTTTTATTATATTGTTGACAGGTTTGATGTATGATAAATTTACAATATCACAAGAAGTTTTGGGAAGTGAATTCTTTTCACTTGGGATGCTTACGAAATAATAAAAGAAAGACATTTTCTTTAAATATGGACAATCAATTAAAAAAGCATGTATTTTGAAAGGTGCACTAATGCTGAGATTGTTGTTTATTTCTAAATATTGACGCAAAAAGACGTTTCGGGCACATTTTAAGTGTTTAATGTCGACCATATGCCAATAAGCTTCTTTATTTACCCAAAAAATTTCAAACATTTAAAGCCATTTCACAAGCACATACCTGAATAATTCTTAATTTATTACATATCAGACTTATTTATAAATAATCTGGGAATTTTCTGAGAATTTTTTTAATTCATGAAAAATCTAATGTTTTAAAGCTTTAACAGCGAGAAGATTTTTTTTGAAACATTGAATTTTTGGCTCGCTCGTGATTGATTAAATACAAAAGAAGAAAAAGAGTATTTACATCAAAGGCAGCTGTTATTGAGCATGGTAAATGTTGTAAATTATTCTTGAATTTTATTCTTAGTAATCCATCTTAAACCTTTTGTTACAGTTACTTTACTTATTTGGTATAAATTGTTAAAATGTGTATTTTTGAAATTCTGATAGGCAAAGAATTATGGTTGTGCCTGTCTATGTCAAATATGAATACTTTATGGAAAGTAATTTTTTTTTAGTTAGGAATAAGTTAACAAGATGTCTGTATTAATTTTAATTAATCACTTTCTAATAAACTGACATGTAATTCAATATCTACTAACTGAGGAATAACTCTAATGTTTCAAAACCTATTGTGCATAAAATCCTATTTCAAGAAGTAAATTTATAATTGATGTATGATCGAAAGAGCAATGAGTAACTTCAACAGAAATACCAAAATTCTAGTCTAGTTCAATGTCTACTAACTGAAAAATAAGTTAATGTTCCGAAACCTATTTTACATATAATCCTGTTTCAAGAAGTAAATTTATAACTGAGATTTGATTGAAAGAGAAATGAGTAGCTTCAAAAGAAATACCAAAATTATAATCTAGTTCAATGCCTACTACTAAAAAATAAGCTAATGTTCAAAAACCTATTTTACATAAAATCCTATTTCAAGAAGTAAATTTATAACTGGGATATGATTGAAAGAGAAATGAGTAGCTTCAAAAGAAATACCAAAATTCTAATATAGTTCAATGTCTACTAACTGAAAAATAAGCTAATGTTCCAAAACCTATGTAACATAAAATCCTATTTCAGGAAGTAAAGTTATAACTGAGATATGATTGTATGAGTACTGAGTACATTCAACAGAAACACCAAAATTCTAATCAAGAATTAATTTTTGATCATCGTTTAACAAATGGGGGCAATAACCAATTCTTAAGTATGCTGATAAGTGTTAGTTTAGTTTACTTAATTTTAATAATCACTTCTTTCCATCTCAATGTGTGGATTGTGCAGAATTCTGATGAAAAGAGAAGCATTACTAAGATATATCTGGAGTACTTCTCGCAGACAATAAAATATTAAACGTCATTAAAGGAATTTATTATCTTCTACGGCAGACGGTCGAGACTTATCATAGAGCATTTAAAAATTTCTTTTTCCTTCTTATAAATTCTTTCTAATAGTTGAACTAAATTAACTTGAAGGAACTCATTTCTGGAACTTCCTGATTACATCTGTAAAATTAAACTTTTAGTTCTGTACTCCTTAGATTTTTTTATAAAGCCAAATCTGAAAATACCTAACTTGGATTCATCTTTTAATCAATGCGAACAGCTTTATTTGTAGAGTTTTTGGTAATGAGGAAAAGTAGGAATTCAAATTAGTTATTATAACGAGAAGTATTTGTATTCCATATTGAACAATTGAAAAAAGAAGTCCATTGATTTAAAAGGACAAATACTTATTCCATGTTTAAAATAAAATGGATTGTTCCCTATCTTTAAATTAAAATGTGTATGTGACTCAATTGTCGCATATTTAATGAAGTTCATGACATGCAATATTTATTTTCAATTCATTTAAAGTTTAGGAGAAAACTACTGAATATTAAATTAAATATCTTGCATTAATTTAATAAAACCTGGAAATATTAATTGAAGACGAGACAGCTATCAATCATTTTGTTGGATTATTGTTGTGTTTCGAAACTAAAAACGTGCTTTGAGGGCAAATCTAATTCACAATGTCGGAATACGACGGAAATAGTCGAAGTGACGTCTCACTTACCTACATTCCACACTAAACTAACGGGAAGAGTTGTAAATATGATCAAATTTAATATGCACCAGATTTGCAACTATGTGTATTCTTTGATCGAATCGATTATCGCATCAATTGTCTTCTGATCACAAAGCTCCCGACTTTCCTTCAAATGTAACTCCTTCGCAGTCACTTAGATTCGGTTTCCTGATTGGAGGGTTATAGATTTGAAACCCGACTCCGACGCCCCCGATTGATTTAACGTGAACTCCTAGTGTACGTTAAATCTGTCGGTGTCATACGGCTTTCCGATTATGTGATGTGGAAACTTGGAGTGGTAATCGTCGACTCAGTTCGCGTCCACTTCGATGACCCCGACTGATTTAGCGTGTACTCCTAGTGTACGTTAAATCTGTGGGTGTCATACGGCTTTCTGATTATGTTATGTGGAAACTTTGGGTGGTAATCGTCGACTCAGTTAGCGTCCACTTCGATGACCCCGACTGCTTTAACGTGTACTCCTAGTGTACGTTAAATCTGTCGGTGTCAAACCGTCTTTCCGCTTATGTAATGTAGAAACTTGGAGTAGTAAAATCGTCGACTCAGTTAACGGCAACTTGATCACTCTTCAAAATTACGAGGTCTGGTCCAAAACAACCTTTGTGTGGATTCAAAATTGGACATTAATCAAACTAAACTGAAAATGCACTTATCTATCCTCACAAATTAACCAACTAATTCTTGAACCAATATATAACCCCTTAAGCTCCATGAATTACAATGCGTACTTCATAATGTTATCGTAGACGATTATCTGACGTACAAAGCGTACTTCATAATGTTATCGTAGACGATTATCTGACGTACAAAGCGTACGTCATATGTTATTCGCTTCTGAATAGGAAAATACAAATACACTAAAAGCTGATATATGCAGACGTATATGAATAAAACAGTCTGGACTTGCAGGAGTTAATGAAAAGAAACAAATACTTCTAGAAACGGCTAACTAAAAGTTATATCATCTTAAATTCATAATATATATATTAATAAGAAATGATATCATTATTTTCTTACAGTATCTTTTGGTGATATTTTTAAAACTCCTTTTGCCATTTCAGATCATGAAACCGAACATGTGATTCGAAATCAAGAGAATGGTTTGCAAATTGCAAAATTATGTCTCCATAAACTTACTGTTCCGCCCTGAGGTTTCCTTCGCAGTCTTCACATAATCAACTGGTATGGATTGTTGAATAAAACAAAAAATGAAGGATGATAGCTAGTTTCCATCACGCTCATTAGTAAAATTCTATACAGATATTGGAAAGTATGTATATTTAGGAGATAAACAATCTGGCGAGAATCTCATTTATTTGAATTAGTGTCTCAACTTCAAACGGCAAAAGTGCCTGGAGTGAAAGAAACTTGTCATCTGCATGATAGATTACTCACCTTTTATTGCCTTAACCACACGCTACTGTGTCAAATCAATCATGATTTTCCATGTACGTGCCGAACTATATGATTGCTGAGACTTTATGCAACAGTTATGCTATGTTCCTAATGAAATCTTCAAGTTGAATTATTCCTTCCGAATTTCAATTCATGCTGTTCATTCTCGAAGTGAATAGATAAATATTTCGTACTGGGTTGATAACTTGATACAAATGAGTTTGCATTCGGGAATAATTATTTTTAATGCGAAGTTCCTGCTCAAATATCAATTGCATATTCTATTGAATTTTAGAATCCTATGATAAATGTGGATTCAACAGATGTTACGAAATGCAAGTTTTCTGGTCTTCTAAATGAGACTTGTTGTCATTATTATCGTACTGATATCCAAGAGATCTAATATGCACAGTTATAAAATCATTATTTGAAATGTCTAACAGCTATGACGGCTGCAATTAACACAATAAATTGGTCGAGTTTAGTGCGGTATATAAAAATTAAAGGATTATTTTAATTCCGCAATCTGTGTAAAGACTTTTAGAGAAAAATAATAAACAATAATATTTAAATTAAATTTAATGCACTTTATAATGCTCTCTTAGTGGTCTTCGTTGAGGAATTCTCCTTTTATTAGACTTATTTCAAAAAACACCCAGCCATATACATAAGTGTTTAGTGCAAGTCAAATTCAATATATAAAATGCCTACAAGCATTTTTTTGTAGCACTCTTTGGCCGTAATCTCATGATTTTTTAAATTTATTTAGTATGTCGTGATTTATTCATTTATTTAGTACTTGGTGATTTATTTATTTAGTATGTGGTAATTTATTTATTTATTTAGTATGTGGTGATTTATTTATTTATTTAGTATGTGGTGATTTATTTATTTATTTAGTATGTTTTTATTTATTTATTTATTTAGTATGTTGTGATTTATTTATTTAGTAAGTGGTGATTTACTTACTTATTTAGTATGAGGCTATTTTTTTATTTATTTAGTATGTGGTGATTTATTTATTTATTCACGCCAACACAGCTTACCCAGAGGGTGTAAAGCACTATAACCATTGGTGGAAAATTTGGTATTGTTAGATTTGTTAGATCCTCGCCGCCACCATAAAACAAAATGAATAAAGATTACATTTGGTGCAATCAGTGTTACTGTTGGTACTGTTAGGGTAGGTCAATGTTTTTATGCTAAATCTAAGTTGTGAAACTTTGACTTCATCCAGCAGTAAAAAAACATTAACAGTAAACGCTTACAGTTAAGAGTAAACGCTTAGTTTTAACAAACAGTAAAAAAGTGTAAAGCGGATGTATATCAAGTCAGAAAAATAGAAAAGCTATGAAGCGTTGATAAGAGACGTTCATAAATTGATTCAAATAAATTCAAAATAAATTGAGAATAATTCTTCATTTGACTAATTTTTACCAGTCTGACTGCTGTTATTTTTCCAAAACGTGGAAGAGCAAGCATAGCCAAATTGTTCAAACCAAATCCCTGACACAACTTAGAACTGATAACGGCAAGCGAATGAGTGTCTCCAATTGGTCAGTTCCACACCATATGGGTGACAACGCTCTAAAATCTATGGGCAAAATTTGTCTTCATCACTTTCAAGCTACATAGAGCAGTCACCACTACAGGCTGTGTTGCTGAAATCGGAAGGTCATATTGAAAAAGTTTCCAAACCATCTTCTATTTAAAAAGTAAACAGCATCTAGTCATAAACACTTGAAACATATCAGCGAACTAACCAGTAATATGGTTTTAGCATAATTTACGGTTGAACAACGTCGCTTGGGCCAATTTTGTTTCAAAATCCTATTAACTCTCTGACTACTAAGAGTTCTCAAAATCTGAGTTCAGTTGTATACGGAGGTTTGCTTACTAATTGATCTGTGGAATGGATTCGTCCGCGCCGTCCGCCCTCTTCTCCTCACTACCGGTTGTGGGAGATATGAATGGCAGGCCTTTCATCTCTTCCCTAAGGGTCCCTTTAATGACCACTCGCCCAACTGCCTTCTCCCCCCCTTTCGGAACAGCAACCGGCAAAAATCCGCCCCACTAGTATAGAAGTCGCATGGCCGGTTACGGCCGGCTTAGGAGTCAGAGTGTTAATTTTTACGAAAACATGCAAACTAGCATTATTTTGCAAATCACTCTCTATAGAATATTCATCTTTTTAGAATAACTACATGCTCGATTCTTGAATTCTTTAGCCTTCATGAATAAAACAGGAAGTTAAAGCGGTACCTTAAAACTTACAGAAACACAATTAAGTATTAAAGATTACAAACAACTATCTGTAGGCTGACTTTTCCCCTTGTAACAGATTTTCGAGAAGAAAAGCAACTAATTTAAGTTGTTTTTAATATACTTCAATGAATGTCTGTCTTAAATAGAGTTTGAAACAACTTTTTTACTATCGACTTACACTAAATGCAGCTTTATTCATATTAAAGTTAGCTGATCTCACAATAACCAATATTAATTCTTAAGCCACAATAGATTCCTAAAAAAATAATCCATATTTTCAAAGAGATTTGATCAGCTCACACAGGGAGATAATTCAGGATGTATATTAGTAACATCCATCATTATTTCGGCTTTGAAATTCATAGGTGTAAAGTAGAGGCAAAATATTTTTTTTCTTATTTGATACAAACTTTCCTATATTTTCCTTGTTTACGTAATAGTGTATTTCGATGTATTTTTTTCAAAATGGAATAAGATTGCTACATGCAGACACAGATTGGATATATAGTAAACAAAATATCTGAAAAAGCAAGCATGCGCGATTTTCGAACGAGGAATGTATTTATTGAATTTCTCAAAAAAATACGTTTACATAAAATATTCTATAGATGAAATTTTTTTTTATCAGCGTAATAATTTTACTCATGCGGATAAAAAAATTTGTATAAAAATAATATCAGAAAAACCTTAGAAACAGCTTCTTTAGTAAGAAAATATTTGATTACTACAAATATATGTAACTTATTTCCTTCAGTAGTTTAGATTCCACGTCAATTCTGAGTAATAGAAAATATAGCTTTGATCTCCTATTTCAATATTCATCATCTCTCGAAATTTGTGACTTTCTTTTACCTTTAATTTACCTCCTAAATCAATATGAACGCCGTAAGAAGAAAGAGCATATCCTGTAAATTATTCATTACTTTCGAATCCAAGCATAAAATAATAAATAGAGAAAGAATTGAGGTTCTATACATAATAATTATTAGTGCTATTAATTATTTATTAATAATATCAGTAAAAAATTGCCATTATTATACAGAAATAGTTTTATCCTCAGATAAAAGCAAATTGGAGCATTTAGAATGAAATTTTATGGCATTTTGTACCATAAAATTTGTACTCGACTTTATGTAATTCTATAAAATAAATTGATGAGATTTTAGAAATAATAAAATACATATTGAAATCAAAATTGTGTACATATAAATGTGTACAGTTTTGTTTTTGTTTTTGTTTTTGTTGTTTTTCAGGATGCAATAACTTGCTTGAGTTTGAAAAAGAAATTAAAATTGCTTTTGAAAATCCAAAGCAGCATCTAAAGGGTTTGGTTTTAAGTTGCAATGAGTGTGTTTGAAAACAAATAAAGATAATAACTGAGGAAAGTGAATACTTGAAATAGGAAGGACCTCCCTGGTTTCGGAAAGAATGTATCGAGTTTCTTGCAATACATCAAGATTTTTATTCGAAAAATATTATTATAAAATTATTAATTTGCATAATAGAGTCTATACTAGCACATTTCTCTATGTGTTCTGCATATGAAAAAAGATGATAAAACAGAATGAATATCTGAAAAAACAAACGAACGATTGGAAAATGAAAGAAGTACTGAATGTTTACGAATATAAATAAATTTTGGATTATAAATATACCACATCAATCCTGATTAACATAAATTATTGCTGCATTGTTTTCTTTCAATATACATTATCGCTTATATTTTTGGCTCTCTTTTACCTGGAACTTCCCTTCTTGTTAGAATGTCAATATCAACATCCTGAGAAAATCGGACTATATCTGTAAAACTTCGTTGTTTCATTAAATTCTAATCCAAGAATAAAATAATAAGTGGAGAAATAAATGAGGTGCTGCAATTAAT
>BGPR01003271.1:4132-30499 GCA_013235015.1 Araneus ventricosus | reverse complement strand
GATGATGATTACATAAAAAGAAATACCTGAAAAATGCAGTTAAAAGATTTAGGGAGGAAACAAGTTCTGAATTAATTCAGATATATGTAAATGTTTGATTGAGACGCTTATATTACTCATATTCCACGAGAACTATGGGTAATTGAAAATATAGTCTTAATCTCTTATTTCAATATGCATTATCAATTTCGATATTTCCTCCTTCTTTTATCGCTAACCAATCTCCTAAGTCAACATCGGCGTCGTAAACAAGTCTGAATATACATCCGAAAAATTCACATATTTCAATAATCCAAAAAATATGGTATAATATGAAATAATTGGAGTGATACAGTGAATATTTTTAGACTACCAGACTGCCTACAATATAAAATTATCAGTATCAGACAGAATTGCTTTAGCTTCACAGAGAAGCAAATTTCTTTGTATATGTTAGCGTCATTTTAATATTGAAGCTCTCATCTCGTAGAAATTTTTTTTCTCAACCTTATGTTAATTTTTTAATATAATGAACTATATACCAAAAAGAAAGTGTATACAAATAGATATGCAGAGGGTTTTTTTTGTTTGCTTAAGGGGAGTTTCAACCCTAAGTCAGAAAATGTTAAATCGACCACTTCGATGTATTTTTCCTCAAAATCTGTTATAGATTCATGTTTGCAATTTTAGATACAAGTAAAGTACATTTTTATCATTATACTAAAGTGATTTGTCCAAAAAAATTCAAAAATTTATTTTTTACAAATTTTTTTGTGTCGAAACAAAAACTGGGCATTTCGATGTCCCTTTTCTAAAAATCTGTTATAGATACATGTTTGAAATCGTTTTAGAAGTAAAGTACACCATCTTCATTATACTGAAATGAGATTTTGATTAATTTTTATTTTTTTATAAATTTACAAAATATTTCATTAGACATAGCGAAATTTTACCCTATTTTGACACAAAAAAATGGAAAAAATAAAGTCTTGAGTGTTTTTGAAAAAGCCAATTTCAGTAAAATGAGAAAAGTGTACTTTACTTGTAAAAATTTTCAAACATGTATCTATAACAGATTTTGAGGAAAGGTGCATCGAAATGGCCAATTTCACATTTTTTGTTTTGACGCAAAAAAATTTGTAAAAAATAATTTTTTTTGGAAAAAAATCATTACAGTATAATGATAAAAATGTACTTCACTTGTATAAAATATTTCAAAAATCAATATATAACAGATTTTGAGAAAAGGTACATCTAAGTAACAGGTTTAGGGTTAACGGACTTAGGGTTCCAACTCTCCTTAATTCTTTTCAAAATATAATAAATCAGCTTTTTCTCCACAAAGAACCTATTAAAGTAATTTTTAAAAATTCAAATATTCTATATATGGATACATCTGGAATCTTATATTTTGATATTGTAGGTTCATTGCACAAAATCAAGCTGTAAAGGATAAAGGGTAGGGGAAGGTGGTGTACCTAAGTCCCATTTTTACTTTTTAATTTTTAATTGGATAATTACTAAAAGAAAGGTAAGAAAACAATTTTTCTTTCATATTTTAGGCCTTTATACACAACATATATTTGTTGTAGATTTTTTTAAAAAGTATTTCAGTGCATTATTTACAATTTAAAAAAAATTTCAAATAGGACCAAGGTACACCATGGGTAATGTACCTTGGTCCTGGGTATGGTGTACCTTGGACCAGCTATTTCTAGATTTAAAAAATCTAACCGAATAGTTTGAACACAAACATTTATTGGTATTTTAGCTACAGAAAAATGTTAATGAGCACTTTTACTTAATGAGGTCTTACATTAGACCGAATATAAAATTATTACAGCAACAGTTTCATTCCTATGAGTAGGCTTAACCAACATTGTAATTAGACAAGTCAATTCCAAATGTTAATTTCCGAAGCTGCCTTTCAGATCCTCCAGTCAACACGGGATGTGGTAACTTCCACATTACATCACATTTTTCCACAACATAAGTGGTAGACCATGTAGTGGTCATGCACAGAGGTACACCACTTGGCCATTTAATGGAAAATGGCTGACTACTAAATTGAGATTAGACTTAACATAATTTCTAACACATGTTATTATAGCTAAAACTGTGCTTTATAAGTTAGGCATTTTACTATAAAGAAATTTATGTATGTTTAGGAACTATTACCACAAAATTCAACAGGAAAAAAAATTACTTTTGATGGATCAATTTCCTTTTTCAGGATTCATTCATTCAAATGAGCACCTTGACAAATAAGTTCAGGTACACTGGGACCTCTGGTGGCAAGTGTACAAAATACATATAACATTTTCTATACATCTATACAGATGGCGCTAAAATCGCCATTGGTTCAAGGTACACTTATGTCCAAGGTACACCACCTTCCCTTACTTGAAATAGAAATGATCTGCTTGGATTTGAGAAAAAAACTTTGAATTTCTTCGAATATATTGAATTTTCTTTAGGTGGAAACATTTATTACAAAAATGTATTAGTTTTCATGCTAGTATATACGCTACAGTTTGTTCTTAAATCAGCTGTATAGGAAAAAAATGAGTACAGCCAAAGGAATATCTGAAAAAGCAAACGAACGATTTGAGGATGAAAAAAAGTTCTGAATTTCTTCGAATATACATATATTTTTGCCTGAGTCGCCTTGTAGTGCAAATATTCCGTGGCAACCCAGAGTAACAGAAAATATAGCCTTAATCTCTTATTTCAATATACATTATCCCCTTCGAACTTTTTGGCCCTCTTTTATCGTGAACCCATCTCCTAAGTCAATATAAATAACCCACACCGAAAACAAGTAGGAGCAAAACCCGGAAAGGCATGTTTCGAGTGCTTTCCCTTTCCTACCTTCTAATCTAAACATAAAACAGTGGGCTTCGCTTCGGATATTACAACAGATTTGCAAAACATGAAAAACAACGCATCTTGGAAAAGAACGCACTTTCACATTAGTTATGATAATCGCATTACAACGGACGCACAGAAAATTTCATTTGCGAAATGTATATCCTCACATTTTCCGCCATAAACAAGGCGCTCCCAAGAAACCAAGTAATTGCATGAAAGGATTAATATTAGAGACGAGGAAAAAGAAATCGCATCTCTTCTTTCTGCTACAATAAAAAGAAGCGAGAGTAGATTTAGCTTAGCGAAGGGGTGGGCTGTTCATTTACTTTAAGTCAAGAAGCATGTGTGTACAGAGGAAAGGATGCTTTCTTCGGAACTCAAGGGAATACTGTTTTATCCAGAGTTAAGGCTTAATTCTGGCACGTAAAACATATATCACCAGTAATTATGCAATCTTTGCAATAATTTAGGCTTTGCTACTTAGATGTAAAAAGAATTGCGTGAAAAAATTAGCGTTAATTAGTAAATTTAAATGAATGTGTCTTATTGGACTAGTAAATTTGGAAGAACGGCTTTCATGAAAAACTAAATTTTTCTTTAGATTACTATAGTATAAATATGGTCAAGCATTAAAATTATAAGAAAAAAAGTGTGAAGTTATGCATAAAATAATTTGATATGAAACGAATATTTAAATAATATAAAGTAGCCCTTTAAACTTAAAAAGGTGAAGATTGTTTGTTTTTAATGAAATATCAGTAATTATGTAAGCTATACAATTATATAATTTATGATGCCTAGCTGGAAAATTAAAAAATGAAAATGTGAATGAATGTGTCCGGATTGACTCCGTTATTAAATTAAGAAGAGCAGATTTCATGAAAAGCAAGCATTTTTTACATACGATACTACAGACCTATTACATTTTAGATACCGGAAATTTGGATGAATCTGATATAAAAAAGATGCTGAATTAGATTAAAATTAATCTTAAAAAATTAATTGCAATTGCCTAAAACTCAATTTTTTCTTATTTAAGAATTTGTTAAAAAAGTTTTAAGTGAAAAAAACTTAGATTTGAAAGATAAAATTCCCCCAAACGTGAAAATTGCCTATTTGAGTAACCATCATTTTTATAGTTACCTGATGATACAAAAATAATAGATACAATTTCCAGTAAAGCTGCTCCTATACTATATAACCGAACAAAATGTTCAGAAAAATGAAAAAAAATCAACTTTAATTAAAAGTAAACTTCCTTATTTGAAAAATCATATAAGAAATAATAGTTATTTTTTAAACATATGTTTTTAAATTTCTAAATAATAAATGTTACATGCCTTAATGTCAATTTTTGCTTTGTAGCCTTTTGAGAAATTTCTTGAATTCTTTCTTTAAATGGATTTGTTGTATCAAATATATATTTGGTAAGATCAATTCATTTGAGCAAAAATTCATTCTTGTCATTATTTGATAAATTCAAAGATTTTTACGTTATTTTTCTGCTAGAAAAATATATATATACGAAAAGTAGAGGTTAAAAGATAAATTTAAATAAACGCATTTGGTTTATAATTAATTGCACATGGATAATAAATTTATGAATGTAACTTGACTGAAAAAAAATAATTGCATATATTGTTTAGCATCTATTTTGCTAATAAATCTCATGAAAATAATACTGCAGAAAGATTTTTTAAAATTTTAATTATATGCAAATTGTATTGTTATTTATATTTTCTATTCATTAGTAAACAAGAATCGGGTCCATTATTAAAACACTCATTTTTAATTTAATAATAAACTGTGAAGAAGAAATTTGTCTCACGTCTGTAACTTAATTTAAAAATAGTGAAGTAATTTCTGGTTAAGTGTGTTACATTTTCTTTGCGAATATAAGACGTTAACTTAAAATTAGATTGAGAGAATTGAAACAAAAGAAATTGCAAAAGCTGACTTAATTTGACGTTTAAAACAACGAGTTTTCTGAGGGAATTCTCATTTGTTTTCAAAACAATCTTTCGTGATTTAATTTTGTTTTACCTAATTAGATTATTAGAAATTGTCTAGCTCCTTCTTAATAAAGCTTACTTTTGGATCTTATGATCCAAATAAAATTTCGGCAAAAGGAATTTTAAGCAAAGGTTGCGTTTGTTGTCAGGTACCTGTGAATTTCCTGAGTATAATTAGATTGAAATTACATTTAAATTTTAGTTTTTTTTATAAAAAATTCGGAAGATTTGGTTTTCCTAAATTGAACTTATCCTTGTAATATTCTATTGAAATTTTATAAAATATATTTTAATAGAAAAGTTACGACTTTACGTATGGACAAATAAGAGTTCTATATTATTTGAATTTCGAGTACTAGGAAGAATAAATAACTCAAATTCGGCAGCTTTCATTCATTAGAAAAAAATCTGAATGTTAGCGTATTAAAAATCCTTTACCATTTCAGAGATTTTTAATTGAAATATCATAGTAATGCATCATACGCAACTTATGTTGGAATTCAGTTTCATTATTAAATATCTGTATCAATTTACTTTACTTTGGAAATCTTATGAACTGATTAAAGAACTTTAAATAAATAATTATTTTGGGGGACAGATATGAAAATATACTTCTTCTTCAATTTATTTTTAAAACTCAACTTACAAATATATTTATTAAATAATTAATAGCTTCATTTTTATAAAATAGTCATGCATTTATTTACCAAAGCTTTTTAACAACAAATGTGCAATATTGATTACTAAGAGTGTTTTGATAAAATTATACATTTTTCATTTCTAAATAGCATAGATTATTGTGTGAGTTACATAGGAAATTATAGGGCAAATTTTTGAAAAATGTTCAGTGATAGGACATTTGATAATATCAATAAATCATAAGGTAATAGGTGTTCGTAGAAGAATAGTGTATAATTGTGCATATTAAATGTTGCATAGCAGAGTAATAAATATCAAAACTAAGATGCAGAATTTTCTAGAATTTTTAACATTAGCGAAATAAATGAAAAGGATGCAATCAAGCAAGATAAGCAATTTGGGTCTTCAAAGGTTAAGACAGCATTATATTACAAGGACATTAGTTAGCTTTCTTTTGAAAATAACTGCATAACTGTTCAAAGAAAGGAGTCACTGTGCTGATGATGTTTCTGAATAATTTTCAACGAATTAATGAGACACTGAGGGATTTTGATGGAACGTTTCCTAAATGCAAATATTGATTTGGTTTCTTATGTCGATAGAAGTGCACGTTAAAACAACTAAAACATTATATCTTAGCTCACAGTGCTAGAGATTTCCTATGAGTATCACCTAATATCTTTGAAGTTCTGGAAGGAGTTATATGATTTTAAGGCAATATTTATTTGCTTATTTAGAAAAAATTGTTTTTAGCTTAACTACCACATTCAATGTACAGGGTATACACAAATGAATTGACACATTTCAAAAATTAATAAAAAAACGAACTAAAAATGTTGGAACTACGGTTTTTTCAACTAGGAGCTCATCTCAAAAAGTTTTTTTTTTTCATATAGGTAACGCGGCGTTACGCCGTTCTAAATTTGTTACAGCGAGAAAATTACGTACGCAATGGCTACCGCTCAGCAGAAGCCGATGCGTGTTTTCTGGTCTATTTTGTTAGTTTGTCTTGAATATCATGAAAACTCTTCAGTTTTCACACTACATGTGAATTAACAAATTCAAGAGCGTAAAATTCCCTACAAATGCATGCTTTTATTTTTCTTCCAGTTTTATTATTTTCTCAGATAATGGCTCTAAACTAATTTTTGATTTCCAGTAATTTACGACCCTCTAGATCACCGAAATGACGTGTTATTTTTCTGGAAAAAAAACTTTTTGAGATGCGCTCTCATTTTTTAAAAATTCGTAGTTCCAGCATTTTTAGTTTCTTTTAATTGATTTTTAAAATGTGTCACTTCACTTGTGTACAGCCTGTGCTTATAAGAATATTACATGGAAAAGATTCCCAATTAAAACATTGATTTTATGACTTGTTGAACTCTGTTGTTATGAGTAGATGGTGTAGTGATTAATTGTGGGTTGAACTCTAGCCTACCAGGACGTTCTAATTTTATATCTTCATTATAAACCAATCAGAAGAAAAATAACTTTTTTCCTTCCCTCTTACATTCAACAGATTACTTTGATGATTTCACAGGAAGGAAGGTTAATAAGTGTGCAAGGCAATAAAGTGAAATTCTACTGATTTGATCTTTTCAAAGTTTAATATGAAGCATCATTCACTGAAGCATTTGAGTTATAAAATGAAATTCAAGATTATTTATAATCAAAGTCTTCTATTATTGAAAGAATATAAACATATTTTAACAAGGAGAGATGATGCTTTGTGAAATACTTATGCAGATTTGATCAAATTTCCTCAAGTTGCATCAACGATAGGTAATGAAATTGAGCAAACATATTTTGAATATACTGATTTCTGTATGATTTAGCAGTTTTTGCATCAAAAAAAACCAAAACATTTTAAATAAAATAAATATAATGTGGTTTTAGTAGATGCTACTATATCTTTTGAAGGTAATTCGAAAAAAAAAATATTAAAATAGTGTGAAGTAAGTATAAGTTCGATTGCTACAAGATTGTCGAAACGTTCTTAAATTCATTACACATTTAATATATTTTCAGAAATATAAATTACTAAGACGATTGAATAATGGGTCAATAACTTTTGGGTCAGTATTACACTACATATATTAAACACTAGCACTACCCGTAGAATCAGGACTCAGAAAAAAATCTCTTTGAATTGACCAGGAAAAAATTGATTTAAAAAATCTGAAAAAGATGTTTTAGCCGTTCTAATTATAAATCCAACAGAAACGTTCCAGTCATAATCTGAAAAAAAGTGAAAATAATAGCGTTATTAGAATGTCGGATGCAAGAATTTTAAGAAATCTGAAGCAAAATTTACCATAAAAGTGACTATTTTTCAAAAATTTCGCAAAATTTAAATTACGTTAGACGTACGAAACAAATTTCGTTAGGACGGAAATCGATTGCTCTTTTTGATGGGGTATCTATTTTTTTCGCACAGTTATGCAAAACCGTGCTATTGAGAAATTAGTGCGAAAAATCACATAAAACAACACAAAACATTAAATTAAAAAAATTCTAGATTAAATTTTAAAATTACGGCTTCGAGGTGCATTCAGTCAGCATTACGACTACCTTGTGTGCCAAATTTCATTTATGTAAGTGCGATATGTTTGTCTGGATATCGCGGAAACACAAGCCCGCAATCATTACCTTTTATAAGTATAGACAAGTTCACTGGCTTAAGGTATTTTTCATTCTAAAAATTCTTGGGGTAATGTATTACTCTGAGATGTTTAACTCTCTGAACCCGGCTAGAGTGAGAATTCCATTGCCTCAAAACCTGGAGTGAATTTTCACTCACAAAACAGAAAAGAATCGTCACGTTCTTTACAGAAATTCCAGGAGGTCGAGACGTATGGTTGCCTGATTAATTGTAAACAAAGAAAGGAACTACATTTTTACTAAAAAATTCACCCATGCGCCCGAAACCGCCTGAGTCCGGCTTCCGTCGAACGGGCGGTTTGAGGCGGTAGTAGGGCTCATAGGGTTAAATATCGTCGTCGTACAGGCAGAAGTCACTAAGCTCACAAAAACCTTTTGATCGACAATTGTAGTCAATTAGAATTTGCAGTGAATTATTTCGTGTTAGGAACCTTTTACCTAAACATCAGTAAATCGATCGTAGGAGCTAGAAATTTTTGAAATAATTTCTACTATCTATTATAGCGACTTAAGGGGACATACGACTCTTTAACCTCCGAAAAATGGCGGAAAAACTGTAAAATTCGATACATTATATCTCTGAAACAGTGCAAATCACAATCTCATTTTTATTTCTGGAAAAATATATGTTCTTTCTCTTATAATAAACACATTTTCAAACTTTTATATTGGTTTGCATTTATATGAGAGAGTAATAAATATGGGTATAATTTTTAGAGAAAAAATAAGATGGTCACCTTGCGCGAATGATTACGGAGAGAATATTGGTCTAAACACAATATTTTGGGTATCTAAGTAATTCAAACAGACTTTGTAAGAAACTGAACCACAATTTATTAACATTTAAATTTGATTTCTATTTTATATACCAATTTAAAATAAAACGATGAAAATGGTTTCAATTTCAACTATTCTATCTCCCCCAAATAATCTTCTTTGTACAAAATATGTACAGAAATTATGGTTCAATTTGTAGAACATATCACAATACACATTCAGTAAAAATTGTATGTAAAAATATTCAATATTTCTTGAGATATTGTACGCGCAATATAAAAAAACACATTTTGAGATACGGCGCTTTAAAGATATGGCAATTTTCAATGTTTACGTGGAACAGCTGATACATTTTCCTTCATAACTTTCATAATTATGGGAATTTTTTAACTCGGATTGTTTTAAATTGCTGAGAAAAGACTAGGAAATAATAAATATTTTTTACATAAAATCGAAAATTTTGAGGTTTAACAATCGTATGTTTCCTTAAAATTTATTAATTTTAAACTGACCACTTCTCGAAACTGTAGTTTTGCATTTAGTGACTTTTGCCTGAGAGACGATGGTATATTTCTGAGAAATACTTAACTAATCAGTTTGAAGACACCAAGTAAGTAACATATGTGTAACGAAACTAAATGGCATGAGCTCTAGGCCTTTCATACATTGGATTTAAACATTGGAATAAGAGTATTTATGCTATGTCTTTGGTGCTCCCTTAGACTATTGTCCAAGTTATTTATATCCCCATTCACCCTTTACTATAAGTTTGAATTTAAGCAAATTTTGAAATAAGCTGCTTTTCAATCAATAAGCTTTGTATGGATTTCATAAGAAATGATAATCAGTTCCATGCATTTTGAAACATAGTCACTATTGTCTATAATAAGATCTCTTAAAGGTTTATTCTCTGGCGGAATAGTTCTAAAATATTGGGGAGGAAGGCGACCCTTGATGGCATATCTAGACGGCATCACCTTCCAAATGTTAAAAATGTGTCGAAATCCGTCTGGTTGTTGCAGCTGGGGGATTTCTACAAGGCTTACCCATAGACAATGTACAAAAGAGATGTGGTAAGTAAATGGCATAAGCATAACCTCTTTAGCCGTTTCATTACATTTGGATTTCGAAATTTAAGTAAACGTAGTTAAGCTATGTCTTCGCAGCGCTCCCATAGACTATTGTCCAACGTATTTATATTCCCATTCACATTTAACTAGAAGTTTGAATTTAATGAAATTATGAAATAAGCTGCTTTTCAATCCATAAGCTTTGAATGGAATTCGTACGAAATGATAATCAGTACCACGCATTATGAAACATAGTCACAATTTTTTATAATAAGATATAACCAGCGGGAGTGGTCTCCCCTAAACTTTCTCGTATACTTTCTAAGTGGAGATTCGTCAAAATCTCGAGTTCGAATTTTTTTGACAATTACAATACTTTCTATTTGTATACTTCGTATACGAGAAAGTGAAACAAACAAACAAACCTGAAATCAAATATCTGTTGCCACGTTTCAAAAAAATATTACTTTGAAGCAGTGCGATAAAATAGGCAATGCAATGAATACTAAAGCGAAAATTCTGATTTAGAATTGAATTCCTAAGAAAACAATTTATACTACCACAACCGTAACAATTGCAAAAGCGCGTGAATAAAAGATTTGCTGAAATAATGAGATCAGTTTGAATTTTATTTACAAAAATAAAAAAATTGTTACAATTCATGTTTGAAAACATTATTTATTGTTGTAAATTTTAGATTAACATTAACAGATTGCTACCAGTTCTTTGCGCATAAGAATCGGATTAAAAGAAATTGAATATGCAATTTGAACGCCTCTTTTTGACGGATTTGGCCCAAGATTTTATATGGACCTACATTCATGATGATAAAACTGTGTACCGAATTTTATCCATCTAGCTATTCAAGTTTTTGAGTTATAGTGTTCACATGACCGCGAACATACAGACAGACAAACTTTCCGTTGACGGATTTTGTCCAAAATTTGACAGAAACCTACAAATTATGTTTAAAGACCTCATACCAAATTTCATCCCAGTAGCTCTAATAGTTTTCGAGTTATCGTGTTCACAGACAGACAGACAAGATTCCAAAATTGTGTTTTTCGGACTCAGGGAGGTCTAAAACGTGGAGATTCGTCAAAATCTCGAGTTCGAATTTTTTGACGATTATAATACTTTCTCTTTGTATACTTCGTGTACGAGAAAGTAAAAAAGGTTTATTCTCTGGCGAAAATACGTTCATCTATATATGACATTAACGGCACTTCTTCAGAAATTTATATCTTGAATTGCATATGGCTGAATTTTCAGGTTAAGCAGAAATTCTGTAAATAAATCTATTAAATTAATAGATGTTGTTACATATATCTCTACTAATAATAAAAGTGTATATGTCTGTGTGAGAACCATGAATATTATGCATTAGAGATAAAACTGGAAGAAAATACATCAAACATTCCCGGCGAAGATTTCACCGAAAAAGTGAACTAATCGAGAAAATTGACTAGTTATAAAGAAATACATCCAGGTTTGGTATGGAAAATTTATTTTGAGTTTTCAGGAATTGTCATTGTGTCAATGACAACACACTACAATTTTTACATCTTACAATTTTTTTCTGAAAATACATTCATCAGCATCAGCCTTTGAAATGTGATAAAGTAGATTTCTCAGAAATCTCTCTGTTTTCTTTAAGAATTCTGAAGTCAGTTGAAGCAACTGTTGAAATAACGTGTTGAATAAATTTTCCGGGAAGATAATTAATTTCCATATACTTTCCTGTGAAAAAATAACTTTTGCAAACCGAAAAAAAGCTGTCAGCCTCAACTATACATAAAATTTGAATTCCAGGATATTCAATTTTATTTTAAGTTTTCTGATTCCATTTGTGTTGGAATTTCTTAGAAAATAAACGATTATTTTTCAGCGGTGCGGTTTCTGAAGAAGAGCAAATGTCTAAATCAGAGTAAGTGCAAAATGTTCGGTTGCCACTTTAAATAAAAATATATTATTTCTTAAGATGACGGGTTTTCTATAAAAAAAGTCATTGGCAACATACGATGAATATAAGCTGGAGGCTATGAATTTCATTTCCCTAAGAAAAATCTCGATGACACCATAAATCACAACAAAAAGGATTTCAGTACAATAAGCATGCAAATATAAATTTCTTTAAGCCCAAAGCGACGTATTATATTGAATACGCTTTTTTTATTTTAAATCTTTTGTAACATTTGATACACTTCATCCAGAGATTGTAAAAAGTGCGTTCATTGGAAATATTTTAGAGAGAAATTCATTGTATATACACAAAGATAAAAAGAATTTGTATTTGTGCATTCACAGCGTCACATTTTACGTATAGGAAAAAGATGAAAATAACCAATAATTCTACCTTTTATTCAATCTAAATTTCATTTCCAAAATAACTTTTATGTTCTGTTTCATACGATTTTAAGACTGTGAAGTTTTCTAGTAAATACATAACGAAATTGATTTTTGTAGAAATAATATTATTGCTCTATTTTTCGGGTTTAAACTGTAAAAAAAAAGAAAAAAGAGGAAATATTTATTTGCATCAAATTTTGCTTCCGTAGAAATAAACTTTTTCTAGATGTTTTGCAAGAGTATATGTTAGCATTGAAAATTTGAAAATCTATGTTTTTGTAATACTAACGATCACGATTTAAAATAAAACCTAAATGTCATTTAGATTGGAGCAAGATATGATTTTGTTTAATCAAACTAAATGTTAAAATTTTGAATGAAATAATATAGGGGTTCAACAGTTTTTTTTATAAAATATTAATTATTTTAATATAAATAAATATCAGTCTCATGACATACATTAACTCTTCTTAAAAGAAGATACAAATATATTTTTTTATTACAAACTAAATAAAACATTTCTATAAAACTAGAAACTGAGAAATGGCTTGAATGGTAGTGTTTACGAGAGATGCGAATGTTATTCACTCATTACGACACTGGCATCCCTGTGTTCAAAGCCATTTGGCGCCTTTCCGGTTTAAATGGATGAGGTGAATTTTTTTTAGAAAGGACTAAAATTTATAACAGGGGATTGTTTTTGTCCCTGTTATATATATATATATTTTAAACCCTTAAAACTCAAAAAACATTTTCATCAAATACACCTATTAAACCCTCATATAAAATTAAATACGAAAAAACAATATAACCTAATATTATTCACACAATGAAATACAGAACGATAATA
This sequence comes from Araneus ventricosus, assembly GCA_013235015.1. NCBI lineage: Eukaryota > Metazoa > Arthropoda > Arachnida > Araneae > Araneidae > Araneus > Araneus ventricosus. The sequence goes on along the minus strand of BGPR01003271.1, from coordinate 17,291 downwards.
AGATTAAAAACTATTCATATGAAAAAGACAATCCAGATATGGAATTCCAACAATCGAATGCCAATCGACCTTAGGAATCGATTATGTCACATTATTTCGAAATTTATAGGTACCAACCTTCTGTGAGGGCCAATTGTTGGAAAAGGACAACAAATATAGGAGTAAATCTCCAAAATATATTAAAAAAAGAGCGAGAAAATTAACTAAATGCTTACTGATTCAAAGTCATAGCAAAAAATGTCAGAAGCTAAATACGAATTACAATTCCGCATTTATTGTGAAAATATTTTAAATAAAATATGTTATATATACTATATTAAATCATCATTAATAATATATACATATATATATGGCTGCCATAGAGTTTTCGTCGACATGAATTTAATTTGTTAATGAAATTTTATGTAACAAAAGTTTTATGTAATGTTTAGACCAATTTTTTATTTGCTCTAATTTTCTATTGCCTCAAGTGAGCCTTGTAAAGGAAACGAAGGTTTTTAGTGGCACTTAAAAATTAAAAATCAGAATAATATATGTAAAATATTAAAATGTATCCTTATTAAAGTTTTAATATAATTGTTTAATAAAATGCATTATTATTTAGTCTTAGCCAGTCTTAGAAGGTGGTTCGAAACAAGATGCTAAAAAAACTTATTTTATGTTTTGAAGGCAAATATGATATTAGGGCAGGAGGTGAAAAATAATCTAATGTTCACTCATCATTTAACTTTCTTACGTCACCGTATTTTTCATCCAATATTTTTATCGATAATAAAATTTTAATAGGAGGATTACTAAAATGTCGGAATTTATCCAACGTCGAAGTAATGTTTAGCGTAAGAAATTAAATATAGATATTTTCTATTTATTTGCACTCCGTTTATAATGCTACTTTCAAATGAAGAACGCTAATCTTCAAAGTAAAATTCTAATAAATGTTTAAACATTGAACATTTTATTATTCAAGACTTTTCAGAAGAATATGTTTGTGAGTTGAATGTTTTTGAGTAAGAAAACCTGTGATTATCAAAGATGTTTTCATTTGAGTATGTTTGATTTCAATATAAACTCTAAAAGAGCTAATGTTTGCATTAAATGAGATTTTGTAATTTGAGAAAAATGTTTAAGGAGAGAGCATGAATTAGCTACAGCTTGACATAAAATAAATGTTATAGTACTAATATGCAAAAACATTTCTTCTGAAAATATGAAAACGTTATGAAAATAAAACCTGAGAGAATAGAAAATAATATGGTACATAATAGTGGGTACGAATATAATATAACACATACACCAGCCTTTAGCTGTTGATTTGAGGCAAAAAATACTTAAATATTTGCTAAATAACTAGTATCAATAATAGTTAATAAAGATAAATAATGGTTCAGAGCAAGACAATTTCATCTACCTGTGATTTACATTTGTTTTTATCTCCTTTAAAAAATTAAATTAAATTGGCCCCTTCTTTAAATTAAACTTGTTAAAAATATTTGCATATATCTACTGTAAATCATATAAATTTAAAATTTTGCTATCAAAATAAAAACTTCTAAAGATAAATTGTTAAGCATAAGCTGATTTGAGCAGCACTGGATTAGAAACCTAAAGAACTTTTTCCAATACGAAAAGGAAAAAATATCTTAAATAAAATATGAAATAAGTAAATATTGTGTGTTTCTGATGTCCATTGAAAAAAATCTATGGAATTTTGTTACATTGAGTTTACAAGGAATGTTCGTGAAAACTTTTTTTCTATCTTAATTTGAAGCAATTTCACCAAGCGGTCTTAAGGACAAACGATATCGTTGAGGAAATAAAAGAAAATAAATACATGTAGAGAAAAAAAAGCAAGATTTCTGTTGAGAGAAAATTGCTTCGACACGATCTATTATTTTCCAATAAAAACACTCTTCAGAATTAAAATCGATGAAGAAATGGTCTTTTAATCTAACACAACGAAACAAATGATGCTGTGTTGAACAGTGCAGTTGACTTATGAAGGAAATTTTAGTAAAAGTATCCAATGGCACTCTAACAACAAGAAAATACAGCCAATATTACCTTAATATATAGAAAAATCGATAATAATGTTCTGCAAAAATACATTGTATTAAGTCCATAGTTTTTGTATCTTAGTGCTTCATTTTTCTAAATGATTGATATTGTACATGTCTACTCATTATGTGCATTTATATTTTTTGTAGAAGTTTTTTGACCTTTAGAGAATATTTACCCTCCGACTGCCGATTTTTTTTAAATCTCTAATTATCAAACATGTTCAAATACGTTTTAAAGAAGATAATTGTTATTTACTTGCAAGGCTTTATTAGTAATATATACAAAGAAATATTTGCAAATATATACAAAGACAGCACACATGTTTATAAATAATTTACTAAAGTTTTATCAAAGAACGTCTCAAAATGTTGACAAGAATAGCTTTCAAAACGTAACTCGCCATCATCAGTTTTCAATTAATAATGTTTTCTTTCTTTTTTTATTAATCGGCGAAGGAGCTCTTCCGCGCATGCTCGAAAAAAAATCTGCAGGAAAAAAAATAAAAACATTTTTAGTAATTGTGTTTAAAATCATTTTCAAAAATTAATTAAAATCAAACAGAATGTCTCATGAAAATGAAATTGGTGTCATTGGAAAGCTACTTTTTAAAACTTTAATATGATATTAAAATGATTTTTGTGCAATAATATTCTCCGAAGTTATTAAGCAAAATTTTTAAATTTAAGGTAATTTTTAATTAATTTAAATTCTAATTACAGTTTTGCAAAATACTTTATTAGTGAGCACCTACTATCCATGAAGCAACCACGTGCCAGATTTCAAGTTTCTAGTCCCAGTGGTTTGGGAGATTCATTGGTAAGTCAGTGGACGACTTTCTCTTTTATAAATATACTATCTGTCACCCGCGACTTCGTGCTCGAAGAATTTGAATTGTTAATTTTTTTAAATTCACGAATGTAAATGTTTCGTTACATGTAGAAAGGGGAAATTAAAAGTTCTGACTGTTGATAATACATAATTGGACGACTAACAGGAGTGTACTGTACATGTGTCTGCTGTTATAATTAGGTAAATTGTACTGAGCCTGGCAAATGCTAATTTTAAAGGGAATGGTTATCTTTTGAACTGGGATTGTGAATACTTCGGTATTATCGGAATGCGTGGAATTTATCACTCTCTCTTCTCGCTATGCCAGTCATGTCACGACTTTTGGTCCTAAGTGTGTAATTTGAAACCGTGTGCCATTGCGCAGTCTCGATACATCTCGGTTACGTATGAATAGTTCTGGCACACCGAATTTTAATATCAGCTTGTCGGAAGGTATCCCTGACAATTCTTTGGGGTTGAAGAACTCTACAGAATATGATTTTGCTTCCTATTGTCCATTACCGTATTTACGGATAGATATTCTGTAATACATCCCTCCATTTGTGAAGTATTTTTTTTTCATTTATCTGATCTAAACTTCCATTAGTCAGTGCAAAATTACCCATTCAACAACCAATCTCTATTCCTCTTATTAGCTTGTAGGGCAGGATAAAAGTTGCTTATCAGTTCCTCTGTACTGTGAACAATTTTGAAAAATTCCCAATTTAATACACTGTTTGAATCTCTAGCAATCGCCAAATCTATTTGGCAACTGTATGAAGCGCCAATTTCGAATTAGTTCTTTCTTTAGTAAACAAAACGTTGAATTCTGTGTTCTTTGGGATTATGAAATTCTTTCTTTTTAAATCGGTTCTTGTTTCTTTCTTTTAGGCATTTAAAAACAAAATATTATCTGAAGTTTAAGAAAAATCGCAAACTGATTAGGTATTTTCTTTAAACTAAATAAACAGTTTTTCTTTATAAGTCTCGTTCTTTAGTTTCTCAGCTCGTTGGATTAAATGCAATTCATGTTTTTTTTTTTTTTTTTGTTCTTTAACTTTCTTGTACCACAACTAATTTTAATGCATTTTGGTAAGACTTTGAGAATAAAATATCTTTGTCTTGCTTTGGGTATATTTATAAATTAAATAATTTAAGAAATTTAAGAAAAATCACTAACTGGTTAAGTATTTTCGAAAACTAAATAAAACAATTTTTCTTCGCCGCATTTTCCGTTGTTCGGGAATTAAAAACATTCAATGACCTTACACACTAATTAGGATTAAAATTAAACGCGAAAAATCGCATTGTAATCAAACTAACGTCAATGGATTATTGCACGTGCATAGTAAAAGTTGTATATGTGAAAAAATAAAAACGGCAGTAAGAACAAAGACTTTGAGTTAATGTTCAAATAAAAGCAATATTTTCTTAATCACGCAGCACGTGCGTTTCTGCCTCTGTTAATGAAACACGTGAATGGATAATTTGATAGAGTAAAGTGGAATGAACTTAATATTATAAGAATAGAAAGTATTGTTAAATATAGCGTTAAAATATATTTTTAAACGTTAATAACAATCAGAGAAAATACTTTATCCCAATGAAATTAATATCATTAGAAAGCTTATTTTCTGCTCTTTAAGCTGGCGTAACAATTATTTTCTTGCAATAAATATTTAGAAGTTAATGGTAAAAACCGTCTAAGCATTAGGCTTAACAGCGGCTAATTTTCGTTATTTAATTAAATATTTTAAGAACTAATTAACTCTAAAAGTTTAAAATAGCACCGTTGACCTAGAAATGTGCTCTAGAATGTCGTGAGCAAATTTCATGTCGCTACAGTACACCGTTTAGGAGGAGTTCTTGTGACCGACAGACAGACAGATACATGTATTTTCTGCTTTATATTATAGATACGAGGCGTGTCCGGAAAGTAAGTACCGTTTCGTTCTACCGCCACCGCAGCGCTAGTGTCGCAGTTCCGTGCATGTGCACACGTGTCTCTGGTTCATTGTCTGTCCACTGACGCCATTACAGCAGGATTGTGTTGTGTTTACAGGTGTTAGTGAGCGTTCAAAATGTTTAAGACGATTTCCAATCCCGCCGACTGTGAAGTGCGTTCTGTAATACGGTTTTTGAACGCAAAGAATGTTAAGCCAGCTGAAATTCATCGCCAACTTGTAGAGATTTATGGTGAAAATGTAATGACTGATGGAATGTTTAGAAAGTGGGTTCGACAATTCAGTGATGGAGGCACCAATGTTCATGACGAAGCACGGTTGATGGTTTGGTTGCAAAAGTGAATGAGAAAATTCGTGAAAACAGTCGGTTCACAATAAGAATGCTTTGTGATGAGTTTCCACAAGTTTCAAAAACTGTTTTGCATGAGATTGTCACAAATCACTTAAATTATCGCAAATTGTGTTCCTGTTGGGTTCCGAAAATGCTTACGGATGTCCACAAAACGAAGGGACTTGGAAGTGCTTTGACATTTCTTACCCGTTATAGTGAAGAGGGAAATGAATTCCTAATCAAAATTGTGACCGGTGATGAAACTTGGGTTTATCATGTCACTCCAGAATCCAAACAATAGTCGATGAATTTCAGCTGGCTTAACATTCTTTGTGTTCAAAAACTGTATTACAGAACGCACTTTACAGTCGGCGGGATCGGAAATCGTCTTAAACATTTTGAACTCTCACTAACACCTGTTAACACAACACAATCCTGCTGTAATGGCGTCAGTGGACAGACAATGAACCAGAGACACGTGTACACATGCACGGAACTGTGACACTAGCGCTGCGGTGGCGGTAGAATGAAACGGTACTTACTTTCCGGACATTAGATACGATTCAACCCTATAATAGCTCTAACCAAACACAATACCTTGCAAAAATCATAGGATGCAGCAGAAAACAGACTAACTTCCTACCTACGGAAATCGCGGAATAAGCAGTCAGAGGTTTAATTATCATTTTTTTTTCATGACTTGACTAATTTCAATGATTATTGCTCTTTGATAATTAAGACTGAAGTAAAGTTAAGAAGGAGTTTTTTTTTATTTAACAGCCTATTTTTGTTACATCTTGTCATTAATCATTATTGCTGGGAGTTTTCTAGGCTGTGAATTGAAAATTAAATAACATTTGCTATCTGTAATTTATGAGGCTCTCATTGAACAATTCGATAACTGGTGAGTACATATAGTGACTTACATATTGAAAGTTTAGAGTTTAAGTGGACTAAGTCTATGATTTCCCCTTTTGCGTTAACACTCTCATGGTAATGTCGAAATATCCTATTTTCTGCGTCCGTTTCGAAACAACACGAGGGATATTTTGGGACGGACCTCGTAATTTCGAACAGGGGTGAGATGACGAGGAGGAAGCCTGAGCTGGCATCTCCCTCACTAAACTTCCACATCACACCAGCGGGCGGTGGTTTGACCCCCTACGTATGCTTTAACGAGGTCGTCGGGTTTCGAGCCTGGACCCCTCCGGCTCCGAAGCCGACACCTTACGACTAAGCCACCGCGGTCTCTTTCCGTATAATAAGGATTGAAATTCGTAGTTCAATTTGTATCCATCTTGCAGCAAGAACAATGGACCTTATTGATGTGACGTCACATCCTCCGACACGTGACCTGCTGGCGGCAGCCAGCGGTCAGTCTTAAACAGCTGACTCAGAACTGATTTTATTTCTGAGTCACTTATAGGCCGATCGTTTTGTTTATCCCGCCACAGCTGTTTTTCTATACTCTCGAACCCAAAAGGTCATAAGATCCATTGGAAATCCACTGCTATTTTAATTTGAAGATTTTTAAATTCCTTTGGGTTTTAATTAATATAGTTTTAACTTGGGTTTTTAGAATTTTTATTGTTATTTTTTACCATTGTGAAACGTCAACTTGTTTTTATCCATCAAAGTTATAAAGTTGTTTCCCTGAGATGCTAATATTGGCGACTTAGCGATAAATTTGGCGACCTTGGCGACCATTTTGGTGACTTGGAGGCAAAGTTGGTGAGTTTGGCTTGAATCGTGCGTGGATATGTTACAATTCTGTGTGGGATCGGTCGATGATATGAAAAGTAACAAACATAATTTTATAATTCGGGACTGATGTTTCTTATAAAAGTTGAATCATTATATGAATTCTCCAGAGAACTAGAATAATTTGCTCGCACCATGTTACCCCTTAAAATAAGACATTAGTTATGTTTTTGACTTATGTAGTTACCGAGATATAGAGGATCGCGTCACCAATTCTTGCGTATTTTTGTCCAACTTTTGCGACTCAGTAGTTGCTGAACTACAATCACGATTTTCAGTTATTTTTGGAACTTCTGTTGTTACCCTCTATCTCTAAAATAAGATATTAGTTATGTTTTTAATATATGCAGTTACCGAGATACAGAAGATCTGCCATACAAAGTTTTTTGTGTCGTTCTGGCGTGTCAATCAAATTCCTTCCCCAGATCCCAATGGAAGGAACGTAGTCCTACGCTAAAACTCAAGCGGAGGTCACTATCAATGAGAACTCATTTGTAATTATTTTCTATAGTCAATAAAGAAATTCGTTTAAATCTTTGAAATTGCTCCTAAAGATAAAAAATAAATTTAATAGAAAAGAAGTCAAAATATTGTGAGACATTTTAGTTAGCAAGTTTCAAAGGTTTTCATTCATTCATTAGGTGTTCAGCATATTTTTTCAATAATTTCAAATTTTCCCTCGATTATCTTTTCGAAGTAACATGGCACAGTATTTGATAGCATAGGTTGTTTGTTAAACCAAGCATTGTAATTCATTCGGAATATAATCGTCTTCATTATGCTCCTCCGATATCAAGGTCATTAAATCCTTTATTTAGCACTGACATTGCTTTACCTGACAATGGAAATTATAAACTACGACGACTGCTAAAACGATAGGGAATATTTGTCTAACTGTGACGTGACACAGATAAACAATTGCACACGAAATTTACCAAATATAATTTCATTCCAAAAATTGATTTCAATAATGATTGTTAGCAAATCAAATTATATTCCAAGATTGCAGTAAAAATACAGCTTTATGAGCGTTCTTAACATTACGAACTACACATTATATTGTGTTTTATTTTATTATAGCAGAATGGTAAATTGGTTAATAGAAAAGAAATATCTTTTAAAGAGAAAACTTTTGTTTATGTAGAAGAATAACGATGCAATTTATAAAAATAGTACAGCAAGTATAATCAAACAGAAAAAAACACATACGATATTAAGAATACACAACACAAATGATTTGTAAACCTTCACACGATCCAACATTATTTAAGTCTGAAATAAATAATAAACTGAAATAAATGCATACGCCATACCGTAAAATAAATGCAAATTTAAATGTAAAATTATAAAGAAAATTCACTTCATAATTTAAGGAAGCAAGAATTCGTTGAAAGCGCCCAAAACTGCAATTTATAAACTAATACGCTTTTCGAAAAAAATATGCCTAAAATTCTAAATGTAGAATACGAAGAATATTAAAATAAAGAATATGAGTGGGGTATTAGTTTTTTAAATATATATTTGAATGTAATATTTACATAAGTGGTCATTTAATAAAAATATTGGAAAGCTTTTTCTCTTTCAATTCAAATCTATCGTGGTGATCGAACGAGAAGAACAAGTTATTAAGGAAATATTTTTTTAGTCTTAAAGGGTTAAATTTTCCCTTCTGAAAGGTTAAAAAACTGGTTTATACGAATTATACCCTTAAAAATTCAATCTGAACACATTGACCCGACACGAAGCTGTAGCTGTACTTCTGAATAGCCGGCCACCACGACAGAAAACACTGGAACTGTGGACCAGCGCATGATAGCCTCCATTACGTGAGGCTCATACGCCGATCCCCCATCACAGGAGTACCTCCCATCATCGGAGATAGACTGTAACAGCCACACCAACAGAATTATACCCACCAAATTATTGAGACCCGCTTATTTATCCGACGGCTTCCCAGCCATGTACTCGTGAAGCCTCCTCCCATGAGGCAGCAAAAAAAGAGCATAAGCTTCAGTTTATTACTGAATAGTGGCCTGCGTCAAATATGTATCATCATTTGAAGACCATCGATCAGTGCGTTTTTGGATATTGAAATTTTTCCCCCCAGTATTGTTGTTACATAACATTGAACTTCGGTCCAGATATTCTTGGATAACAATTCACAGAAGTTACTTTGGATGCCTTTAATTACTCTTATTCGAAATTAAATGGTAAATATGTATGAAATCATCAAAATAGTGACAAAATACATTAGCATATAATCAATAATAAATAAGTTAATATATAATTAATTAGTAATATTTAATTATATAAATATATTATAATAAATATATTTAATTATAATATTATAATAAATATATTTAATTAGTTAATAATTAATAGGATAATATATAATATTATAGAGGGACGAGACTCAAGTTTGTGTGTAGTGCTGCTGAAGAATCCATTCAATTTTAGGAACCATTTTTTATTAGGCTACGTTCCACAGCACAGAACATTAAAGTTACAAGACACAAGACAAGACAGAGAACAACATCACGATACAAGCATACAGACTAGAATGACAGAGAGGCATCATGGGAAAAGATGGCTCCAGTAGCGCCACCTACCATAGAAAGGAGAAGGCAGTTGATTGCAACCGCTACAATATAATAATAGGTTAAAAGGCTAATAAAATCTGAATTTTATAATCATTTCAGTTTCACTGTTAATGATTATGAAAGAAAGGTATGGTGTTAATTATTTAGAAATCACTTGTCCTGAAAGTAGGGATGCCTCACGAAAAAATGAAGAACCACTACAGCTGGCTGAATACTAGGGCATTTCTTACATCTTGCAAGTTTCAATCTTTAATGTTTCGCATTTATGAATTAAGATGAATTTTCATTTCAAGATATTCGTTTCTCAGCACTTTAATAACTTTAACACGGAATATATGAAAGATCTACTTCTTTTAATGCAGCAAATTTGTATAATATAGACGATATTCTGCAAAATTACAGAAATAATTTTACTATACAGTACAATATTACGAATACTGGAATAAATCGCAATAATATTCTGCGGATCTTTGTAAGTTAGAAAAATCAGTATAGGATGCAAAAATATCTGAAGAGATTTTATTTATTGATATAACCAAAAAATTTAATATTAGATAATTTTTATTTTAATTCCTATGGGGAAATTGAGTGTTAAATATGGAATATTTGCTAGTAAGATTTTATTTATTTATTTTCATTTACTGAATTTAATATTTTTTAAAAAAAATAATTGATAATGGTCCTGAAATATTTAAAAGGTATAATCCTTATTTATAAGAGCATTTGTGATAAAGTCAATGAATATTTATATAACAGACATCTAATGCTGCATGTCATATTAGTTTATTTATTTATTTTCATTTATTGAATTTAATATTTTTTAGAAAAAATAATTCATAATGGTCCTGAAATGTTTAAAATGTCAAATCCTTATTTATAAGAGCATTTGTGGTAAAGTGAATGAATATTTATATAACAGACATCTAATGCTGCATGTTATATTACTTTATTTATTTATTTTCATTTACTGAATTTAATATTTTTTAGAAAAAATAATTCATAATGGTCCTGAAATGTTTAAAAGGTCAAATCCTTATTTATAAGAGCATTTATAGTAAAGTGAGTGAATATTTATATTACTGACATCTAATGCTTCATGTTATATGACTAAAGCATTATCTGTCGCATGTCGTTTATTTAACCTTGAAGTACATAATTCTTTCAATCAGACTCAAAAAATTCTCTAAGCCATTTATAATAAACCTCTCTGAATGAATGTAAATGAATTTACAGAGTTTTCCTCTCAATATTTACCGCAACTCAAAACAAGCACCTCATGATAGATATAAATGCCGGAAACGAGAGTCGAGTCAATTGTCACCTCATTATCATTCTTGAAAATTGTGATAATTATTATGAATCCCATTTTGTCAGACTTAACAATCGAATTATCACCAAGGCGAAAATGAATGGGGAAATCTCATCTTGTGCATTTCGAGAAAGAAGAGACCGCAGCTAAATGGAAGCTATCCATTCAAATGTCAACGAATCCGAACTTATACCTTCACTTCATTCGTTTGCTTTGAGTTCATTTTTCTGACATCAATTGATTGATAACGCATTCAGATATAATTAAGGTCTTTTGAGAGTTCCGCCGTTGAATGTCACTCTTGTTTCTGGCTTGTTTATTTTTGCTGACGTGACTCGTGCTACTGTCACAGTTATTTTCAGTAATTTGTTTTGAAAAGTCCAGCCGGGCTTCTAGTCTTTGTTAATTAAATCGATCTGTCTGTGAGGATTCAAAATAGCGTAAAGAAACTTCACGAGTTTTGGACAAAAGGTTGGCGATGGCTTTTTTCCTGGTAGTGGTCAATTTCTTAGAGTGTTTATGAAGAGAATGTTTTGTAATGGAAAACCAAAAATCAATTTATATAACACAAGTTTGATTAATTATCGTAAAACTTTTGTTTTAAAGAAAAAGATTAATCATATGACCTAAACTGAGATTTTTCCTTTACACTTGAGCATTTTTAATTCAAGTTTTATTTTACCGACATCAAAAAAACAGTAAAACGCATTTTGAGATTGATTTTGATTTTATTTAAAGTTCCAGACTTAATTTATATATATATAAAGTTCAATGTCGGTTTCTTTGCTTGTTTGTGTGTTTAAACCTTATACAATTAATGACAATTGATTTAACAACTGTATTGATAATATACAATTGATTGATTGAACCTCATGACGGATTATAACAACATTTGGCACATATGTTCCTTAGCACCTAGAAGGATTAACTACGCAATTAAAAAGTTGCTTTCTCCATCCAAGGGGGGTAAAAGGGGGGACTAAAATATTTTAATTTTTTCCGCCATAACTTTGGAGCCTATCATTGCCCAGAAACTATTTTTACACCATCTTAATATTAAAAAAATTAGCTTCTCAGTGACAGCTATTCCATTTCCGCACACTTTTTCTCTAATTTTTAATCAGTTTTGAAAATTATTTAAACCGAATTTGTTAGTGCTTTTGTTTGCTTCTATTTATTGCAATATCTTTCAAAATGCAAAAGCACGCGAGTTATAAACAATTACTTAGTTTTTTATTTCTCTGCTTAATCACACGCGCGCTTAAAGTTAAGTTTATTTCTGTGGATATTTCCACCTTATCCTTGGTTTTGTGATCACGTGATTATAGCTCCTTTGATTTTTATATTTCAAAGTTCAATAACGCGCGCTTTTACCAATGTTAAGCTTCAATTACTTTCTGTAGATATTTGGCTTTGTGATCGCGCAATTTTAGCTTCTTGCATTTAGAAATGTGGAAACAAAAATTAAAATTCGGCCAAATTGTTTTTAAATCAGCATTGGCATTCCATCGAGTGCACACTCGACAATCAGGTAATTCATATGTTCTTAAGTTTAAAATGTTTAATTTTAAGGTTTTTGGATTGCTTTTTATAACGTATCAACGGACAAAAAGAACCATAAGTATAGGTTTATGGTCTCTTTTTTTCACCTTCGTAATACTACATTTCAGGAGTTATTTTACCCTATTAATAATTACTGTCATACCAATACAGCTCAAAATCCATCTATTACGTTATAAATCTATATTTTAAGCATGCAATTTCTGTTTAGAAAGAAATTTGGCACATGGAAGGATTAAATACGATGTTAAAAAGCTGCTAGTTGGAGTAAAAAGGGTAATTTTTAACGTTTTTCCGTAGTAACTTCAGAACGTATCATCACACAGAAATTAATCTTAAAAGTAAAAATATTTGCTTCTCAGCAACACCTGTTCCACTTCCATACCACTATTTCTTTAATTTTTAATCACTTTTCAAAATTATTTGAAACACAATTTATAACGTTTTTGTTTGTTGTCCTTTTAAACATATTTCACTTTTTAATCTCTCACGTGCTTTTGTTAACGTTAAAATTAATTTACCTTCTTTGGACAATTTCCTTTCATCTGTAAATTTTCTAACTACAATTTTTTGGTCTCGTTTTACCTTCTTAGTATCTAGAATTCAGAAATATTTTTCCCTATTACCCAGTACTGTCATATCATTTGGATATCAAGGCTTTTAATATAGTAAGGGGCCGTCCACAAATGATGCCACTCTTGGAGGGGGGTTAGGGGCTTCGTGAAATAGTGACAGTTTGTGACAAGGG
>BGPR01003270.1:116035-142924 GCA_013235015.1 Araneus ventricosus | reverse complement strand
ATAACTATTTAAAGATATAAGTTTAAAAAATATCAATTTGTGTACAACCCCTCATCTTTTAGCTTCTCTTCGACAGGAGCTAAAATTCTGCTCGTTGTAATGCCAATATCTTTCTGAATACTAATGATATTGAACTGAATATTTTTATATAAGTTTTCCTATATATCTGACTTTAAAGTTGTGAAAGAAAAATTACACTATGTTTCACGCATGCGCAGTAAAACATTATTTACTAAACATGCTAATAATTCCTGTAATATTCAACAATTCTTTTCCAAAGTTTTACACAAATGCTTCTCTAACATATTGTCATCTTTTCTGTAAGTTTCGTATAATATAACAGAAAACTCTGCATGTTATAAGCAAAAAACAGGTGGAAAAATTTGAGATTTTTTAAGAAAATCCTTATATCTTCCCAAATATTTGAGCTGAGTTTACGAAAATTCCTGTAAATATTCTGCACATTAAACATTACCATTTCTGAAAGTTTCATCTTGTTATCGGTATTCTGTGAAGCGGAGTGGGCCAAACACCTTATTGTCGTCATCAGTTTGTAGACGGTCCCCTAATTGTCCTCAGGACCGAATCTTCAATGTAATATGTGAGTTATTGTCTATTCTTTACATGTACGAAGTGTAAAGGCAGTCGATTAAACCATTCCGGAGAAATTCTAAAAAAAGTGAAAATCTGCAAGTGTCCGGATACTTTTGGGCATATAGTGTACTATCACGATTAAATTTACCATAATTAAGATGTTTATAAAAAAAATTTAACGGTTTTACAATGTAAAAATGTGTACAGACCTTTGACACTTCCATTTATTATGATACATTTTTATAAGGCATATTATAATACATCTTTATAAGGCATATTCAGATATAAAATCATTCCAGATTTTTCATTTTTTTCTTTGATCAAATTGTGCGGAATATTATACAAATAACAAATTTTCTTTACGAAATAATAGTAATTTAATTTTTTTTCAAAATACATAAACTCTAAAAATTTTAAAAACATTTCATCCGCTTCGTTAGTAAATTTCAAGTTGTGTTTTCTTTTGAATTTATTAAAAAATCTTATCCTACCGACTATCTATCGACTACCTTACCTTTATCTTTCGACTTTTCAAATATTTATCCATTTCAAACGTTTCATAAAAAATAGCTTTTCTTCATCATCAAAACACATTTCCTTATTTTTTATTTGATTAAATACTTACAAATACTGATCAGAAATTCCAACATTTTCTTGAGAAGAATCGCTATCAGTAGACAATTCAAGAACACTATTGCTTTCTTCAACACTTTCAAAAAATTCACATTCATTTATTAAGGATGATTAGAGTCATGAGACTTCTTCTTTAGGATGAAATAATGAATTTTTTTCGTCCAGAGAGCAGCACTAATCACCCTTTTTGCTTATCAAAACAACACGTCGCATTCAGTCAGAAAGTTGAAAACTTTTCTACACCCTTGAAAAAAGTCCTTTAAGGTCTTGAAGAACGCCTTTTTTCATTCATTTTTACGTCACTAGATACGTAACTTCCTGGTTTCTTATCGCCAGTTATGAATGCTTTCGTTTTCGTTTTAAGACCTTTCAGCTTACGTTGAACTAATGATATGTAATAGTTTTTAATGAATATGTTTTTATTGAATTGATAACCTACCAGTTAATATCTTTTCGTGAATCCAACTGTTAAATTCATCAGGATATCCAAGCCATTTAACGAAATATTTATCTCCTTTCTTTTTAATAATTTTTTTCAATCTTGAAAGAATTCATCCTTTTTATTATATTTAAGCAGTGTTGTAAAATTTTGATTTTAGAATTTATTTAGAAGTATTATTCTAAGAAGAATTAATAGATTGTTTACAAATTACTACTCTATAACCAAATCTATACACTACATACTCCTTTACAATATAATCATTACGTAATTTACACTTCCTCAAATTTCTGCATATGTATATCCAAATTAAGATTCTAGAAATCCTTTGATTTATTTAAGAGCCTTTAAAAATTTACTAATCAAAACCTTAGATTAAATTATTAAAGAATTTCAATTAGAAATTTACACCTTCAAATATTAGAAGTTTCAATAGTTTAGAATGTCACTACACCTGTTGCTTATCTTAACTCAAAATTCACTGCTTATTAACCTCAAGATGATTATTCACACATATCAGTAATCTTTAAATCTCATAACTTTAACTTCAATTAATATCAAACAGATTCACAAACAACCAACTCATATCTCCACCTAATGAAACTCTTAGCAACAGGCAATAGATGCATTCTCTACTTAACTTTTATTTCAAATATCCTTTAAATAACATCCACAATTAAAAACAATAAGTTAGAAAGTGATTAACTATATGCGTTGTGTTGTATTTAGAAGAAACTATATCCGCAATAACCCAAAAATCTCATTTCTTTCACAGTGCTTAAATATTTGACAAGAAAAACAAAGCCAAATTTCTAAACTAACACATTTATTAAACAATCATATGATACTTCAAATATATAAAATCATTGACAAAACAAAAAATTACTCAAATGCTGTGTCATCAATATCATCACTTAATAACCGCAATCAATTTAAGGGTCGACCCTTTCTCAAACAGATTTTTAATTACTTGTTCATTAATGATTCAAAATTCTACCCTAACAGCCTATCCAATTATTAAAATATTAAATTTATCATTTTTTTAGGATTATATGAGTGGTCATCTCTAATATAAATTCAAAAGGTTAAAGCTTATTTCTTACTTTCTTTTACTATGGTTCTCAGGTCTTTATTATTAATATTTACTCAGTCAATTATACGTATTTATACTAAACATATATAACTCATTTCATTATAACAAGTAAATTATTCATATGGAAATAAATGTTACCACTACTTTTAAACAACATACATTTGATTAATTTATGGCAAAGATGCACATTTACTGACATCCATTCATTTCAATAACATTTTTGTAGTAAATATCTTAGACATTCTACATTCATATCTAAATTTTTTAAAAATTAACACTCATTTGCATGGATTTGTTTTTACATTCAAATTAGGCACAAATTTAAAATACCATGTAATATAAATAATTAGCATTTCTATAAGCCTTTTAATTCACACCACTTAATAAATTAATAACATGATAACTCATTTAAAATTCTAAATTTTCATCCTTATATGATTCTTAAATTTTCTAAATTTCTATTTTTCTTCTTGAAATTAATAATTTTGAGGTCAAAAATTATAATTTATAATCGTTACACATTAAATTATCTGATATTGAAAATTACACATTACATTTCCTACGAATTAAATTATTTGATGTTTAAAATTATACATTACATTTTATCAGCTTATTAAGTTTAATTTAGTTTCTCAAAATATAAAATGAGGGTTAAGGAATAACAACTTATCTTAATCTGAAGATGACCGCTGGAAGATTCGATCCTGTTTTTTTGGCACCAACAGTCAGCAAAAGGGAGTGAATCCAGTTCTGCAAGGGATTCCTAATTTCATATTCATTTCACTTAGTCTTCTGGAAATTTAGTTATGTGATGCGAACGAACAATTCAGATTGTTCTCGTTGGTTGCAAAACAGAATTCGGAGGTGTTACTGGAAAAGGGTTTGCTTGCGGTTTTGCGAGTATTTTTCACGGGAGTTGTGGCCTGGGACACATGATGCCGGCATTTTATGGTTCTCGTGCATGAAATGGAGACGACCATCAACATTGGGCCGCTTGTTCTGCCCGAACGCAGATCACTGACAACAGGGGAAAAAATATCTTTAAATCCGCTAGCGGCAGATTTTCTCCGGACTGCCCTTCATGATAAGCGCTATGCACGCCAAGGATCATTTTTTTGTTCTGTTGAAGGTAGGGGTTTTTTACTTAAAATCTTTTCTCCGACGACACTTAGGCCTCTATTGCCTGGAGAATCCTTTGAAGGGGTTCAGAGGATGCTCTCCTTCTTCCTTCAAAAAATCATCCCACTCAGATTTCTCTCCATTTTCTAATCAATTTTTCAAGTCAAGTCCCATTGAGTCAAGTCAAGTCAAAGCAAGCCCCCTCTAAATTTCAAACACCTCTTTTTAAACTCGCTCTTGGCGACAGCATTTACGACAAATAATCCCTCTGATCTCGCCAAAATCATGAAAATCATGCAACCCTCGATTTTAATTGGTTACAGGGCGAAAATTAATCACGCCCCTCACAACTTTAAACCAATCCCGGCTAATTCCAGTACTTCGCCCAAAGCATTTTATACCACGTGGGTCTCTGAACTTTCTTCAGAGAAAAGGGATTAAGGATGTGTTGACATTTACAAACAGAAACACCCGTGCGAATCGCACCCAGGTCAAAGGTGAAGAAATAGAAATCGTTCGCTCCACTGAAATGGAGCAATAACTTCCAGAATGGAATTTTACAAGAGAACTCCTTGTCAGGAAAATTGCAATAATTTTGTCGGTAATGTTTAGAAATTTCGGAAACTGAGCCAAAACAGGGTCAAAGGCTTCTTAACTACTGAAGCCAGCTGCAGAAATGCATGTGAATCAGAATTTTACCGACTATTTTAAAAAGAACACCCACGAATTATATCTACCGACTGTATTAAATGGGGAGAGGGAACATTTCTCGGGCTTAAGTTCATCCATTGTTTATAAGAAAGTGAAAAATTTATCGTTAATTGTTTGAAAAGTGGGCAGACGGAGCGAAGGAATATTTCTCGGGCTTGTGTTTTTCTGATGCTTCGCAAGGTGGGAGGCGAAACTTATCTTATGGCGGGAATTCTATTCTGCTGCAAAAGTTCATTGCACTCTGCTTCGAGGCCTATCCTTACTGAACTTTTACTTAAACAGAATTAAAAAAATTTCCTTAATAAAATGAATAATAGTTAGTTCGTCATTAATAAATAATAGTTGATTAATTTATCATATTATACACGGCAGTGTAGTTAATTAATTTACGACTCACATCTAGAATTCCGACAGTCAATTTGAATTTCATAAATAAAATATTCCAAATAAGCTTTACATAATTTAATTAAATGCCATCCCTTTTTATAATTTAACAATTAAATATTTTAATTGATTTTTTTAGTGATTTAAGTAAACTTTACAATAATACAATTTAATTTTCCCTCCTTTTTAGAATTCAACAAATAAATATTCTAATTGACTTTTAGTGATTTAACTAAACTTTGCAATAATAAAATTAATTTAACTCCCTTTTTAGAATTCAACAAATAAATATTTTAATTGCCTTTTAGTGATTTAACTAAACTTTGCAATAATACAATTTAATTTTCACTCCTTTTTAGAATTCAACAAATAAGTATTCTAATTGACTTTTAGTGATTTAACTAAACTTTGCAATAATAAAATTTAATTTTCACTCCTTTTTAGAATTCAACAAATAAATATTCTAATTGACTTTTAGTGATTTAACTAAACTTTACAACACCAGTTCCTTTTCGTAATACGTTCCTTTAGTTTCTTCATCTTTGATTTTATACGTAATTCGATCTGTTTTCATTATTTCTGAAATTGCATAAATCTCTTCAGTAAATGTGGGATCATAACATCTCATGAATTTGGGTTTATATTTAGATATTCTAACAGTATCACCGATTTTAAGGCGATACCCTTTCCGGCTTAATTTCGGTTTTCTTATCACTTTTTATTTGTATAGGTTATGATAAACTAATGATTCGTTTTCTTCTTTACTCGCTTCAACAGGGGTCATTTTAATAGTTGTATGATAAGAATTGTTATAATTTTTAAGCAATTTATCCAATACATCTATATATCTATTTGTATGATTAACTGCTAAATATTTTCTAATTTTAGTATTAATAATAAGATTAAAACGTTCAACTACAGAACATTTAATTTCTACATTTTTTGTTGTAAACCAGTGTATATTATTATCTTTAAATAATTTTTGCGTATGTTTATTAATGAATTCAGTTCCTTTATCAGTTTGAAGTTTTTCAGGCATTATTTCTTTAAATATCTTATTAAATGCTTCAGTGACTTCTTCTCTGTTTTTCTTTTAATCGTTATAGCCCAACTATATTTGCTAAAAATATCAATAACTGTTAATAAATAATTGGTTCCATCATTGTATCTACTAAAAGGTTTTATAAATAATAAATCAACTTGCCATTGGTCATCAATATGTGAAACATACACTCTTCTTCTTTTAAATTTTCTAATAATTGGTTTATGTCTCGTATGTGAACGTCTTGAGTATGTAAAAAATCTTTAATAACTTTTTGTCTTAGGTTAAGACCCGAGTCTATCGCCTCTGTTTTCCTTTTTAAAGCGATAGCCTTTCTGGCTAATTCGTTTATTCCACAATAACCTGTTTCTGGATTATAATACGTTTCTTCTAGAACTTTTTCCTTTTTATCTAGGATTTTTTCTTTTTCTTTCTTTTTTGAGCTACTCCTAAAAAACGACTCTTTTTAGAGCCACAATTAATGCAAATTCCTTTTAATATAGGTCTATTATTTTTAGTGACAGTTTCTTTCATATCTTTTTTTTTGTTTCAGTTTTACATTTTACACAATACATGGGAAAGTCAACTCCCATTCCAAATCTCTTTTTAGCTTTAATAATTGATTTAATAATAACTCTCGCTTGTCTTTCTCCTAAAGGATAAACACCATTTGTAGGATTTTCAATAGCATCTAAATCGTCTAACAATTCTTGATCTGCGATATGTCTCAGTTTTGTATCTTTTGTTTCATTATATTTATCATCGTGCTTTTTACATGCTTTATCCACTCTATTTATACCCGGACCACCTCTTTTTAGCAGTTTTTCTAATTTTGTAAAAGGTCAGCAATATTGATAACCTGGAATGTGCATTTCAGGAGGATCGCGTTTATCTTATAACCAGCTAACAATATCACCACCTTTAATAATTCCAAATATACCTGAGCCATTGGTTTCTTTAAAAGCATAAATATTTTTTTTTTACAAACCATTGATTTAAGGTGAAAAGCGTTAGCGTTTCGCTGTCTAAATCCTTTATACAGTATTAACATATTTATAATCATTCATTTGAGTCTTTTTTACATATTTTTCAACAGGAAAATAGTGTAAAGTATTAATAAATCTAAATAGATTTCGTTCTAAAATACTTCAAGATTTTTCAATAATTTCAACAATTCCAGCACTTAAACTCAATGCTGCTAAAGGTATAAAAGCGAATGCTGATAAGCCAGTTCCGCTTAAAATAAACTTACTCACAGATACTTATTTTGTGAAAGAAATTTTAACACTTTCTGTAAATTGAAATTCGTTTATCTAAATATCCTTCCATTTATTTAAGGTGAAATCCTTCGGTTTTAGCCGAAAAGGTTATCACCTTTAGTATAATTTTTCACTAAAATTACGTCGATACCTCATTTTCGGATTCACTAAATCTAGCATGAAGAAATCATACGGTTTTTGAGCGCATTTATTATACATTTGTTTAAATTCTTCTGCGCTTAATTTACCGTCTATTTCTGTTATTATTTGTTGTATTTCTCTCGTTTGAATATTAAAGAAAATAAAGTAATCACAATCCGTTCGAATGTTGAGGGGTGTTGAATAATAAGATTGTGATAAATATATAATGGAGGCATTTTTTTTCTCCCTCTTATGAAAAAATCTATAATAATTTTTTTATCTTTTTCTGTAACACAATCTTCGAATATAACTAAATTTTTCATAGACGGATCTAAATCATTCATTGTAATAAACTCATTCAAATCAGATGAAAATAGCACATCTTTTTTATATTTTTGAAACTCTTCTAATAAAATATTTTTATCCTTTTTTGTCATTTTTTTACTATTGATAATGTCTTCCCTTTCAATATCTTGAAATATAGTATAATTTTCTTGTAATTTAGAATATTTAGGTTCAAATAAATCTTTAGCACACACGAACAAACCATCAAAATTTAAATGGCCATAAATCAAATTCAGTAATAAATTTGTTTTTCCTGTAATTAATAAACAAAATGGATGATTCGGTAAATGTGGATTTTGATTTGGATCTGCAAATTCTTCTGCTTCACTATAATTTTTTATTTTTATATTCCATTTTTTATATTCCATTATTTTTATTTTCCATTTTGAGTAATTTCTAATTTTTATTAAATGTTTCAATTATTAGAGAATCTTTGCTATTTTATACTATAGTTTTTGTCATGTTATCTTTAAAATTTTTTTATTTTTATCATTTATTTAAGGAGAAAACATTTTCTACACGCTGCAGAATATTTTCCTCCTAAAAGCCGAAGGATTTCATCCTTAATAAATGAGTCCTAAGTCGAATCTTACAGAATTAAGAGATTTAATACGTATCGTTAAATTAGAGAAAGAAAAAAAGAGAATAAATGAAGAAAGATTTCATAAATCAGTTCTAAACACGAAGGATTTCATCCTAAAGATGGAGTCTTACGACTCTAAACCAACGAATTCTACCCTAACAGATTTAATACATACCAACGAATTAGAGAAAGAAAAAAGAAGAAATGAAGAAAAATTAGAAGATCAATTAGGAATAAAAAGATCTTTAAAACGATTTCATAAACCTGTTTTAGAAGAAATAGAAAAACAAGATACAACTTGGAAACAACAAATACATGCAATCCAAAATTTAGTACATAATTTATCAATTATTCCTCAACATGAATCAACCAAAATTTTAGAGATAGAACCTGATTATTCGCCAGATGTTGCAAATATGTTTGATAGAGCTAAAGATATAGTGAGATACTATTTAAATAAACATGTAGACACAAATTTTATCAAAAATGAAGGTTTGGAATTAACAATTGAATTAATAATTAAAACAAAAGACGAACTGGATAAAATAATAAATTCAGAGAAAGAACGTAGAAAACAATATATACTGTTGAAGGCAAATGCAGCAAAACATCGTGAAAAGGATGTGATAAAGGAAGCAAATCATAAAATGAAAATGATGAATGAATACATAGAAGTATTGGCCCTTAAGAAACAAAGTGATAAATATATTGGATTAGGTTTAGATGACAAATTAGAGGTTTTAGGTAAATTAACAGATAAAATTTGTCAATCTAAAAAGGGTAACCTTTTGGTTAGAAAATATATAATCAAATCCTAATACTGTTGGAAATTATACGCAGTTAACTTCCCTTCAGTCTCCTCATTCAATCTTGTCATGATGCAGTACGTCACTGCGTGATGTCACATGTATCCCATGATTCCTTTCATGGAGAGCCGGTAAGAGCTTAGTGATGTACTTTGAACTGTGCTTGTAAAACGTCGTTTATGTCTGTGTCTTTGTCTTATGTGCTATGTGTTTAAAATAAACGATGATTAAACCTGTTTCTCGAACTCTGCTAATTTCCCCTTCAATGGTTATGGGGACCAGACAATCTTAACTGCGCCTGTTAACTTTATGCAGAGCTGAGCGAGAAACGAAATTGTGCACTTCGATTAAATTACGAAGTTGCTAAGACAAGCAAAAAGCGAAACCGCTGAATTTACGCTGAGTCTGCATTCATCAACGAATGATCATGACAAGTAATATCTCTATAGAAAAACTTTCAAAAGACAATTACGACAGATGGAAATCACAAATTGAAGCTATTTTGGTGAAAAACGATCATTGAAACTTTGTAACCGGAGCTAAAAGAAAACCAGAAGTCACTGGGGATGCGGATAATGCAACAGCCGTTGCGAAATGGATATCCGACGAAAAAAAAGCGAAATCTGATATAATCCTATCAATTCATCCTTCGGAATTAAGCCAAATCAAAAACTGCAAAACTTCACACGAACTCTGGACTAAACTGCAAAACATTTACGAGTCAAAAGGACCAGCGCCAAAAGCAACGCCCCTGAAACAACTTTTGTTTACAAAAATGACTGACTTCAAAAATATGAACGAGCATATCAACGAATTCTTCATGCTTGTGGACAAATTAAAGGAAATGGAAATCGAAATTGTCAGTGATTTACTCACGATTCTACTGTTATACAGCATTCTCGAGTCGTACGAAAATTTCCGAATCGCAATCGAATCCAGAGATGAGTTACCCTCTCCCGAAACACTGAAAATAAAGCTAATTGAAGAGGCAAACGCAAGAAGAAATAAAGAAATTCCGAACTTCCATGATTCACAACGAACACTCTACACCGAAAACCAGCGGGAGTGTTCTCCCCTAAACTTTCTCGTATACTTCTCCAAAAAGGTGCCGTTTCCCCTTCCTCCGCGTGCCTAAAAAAATTCGAACCTATTGTTACCCAGAATCCAATGACTATCAGAAGGTTTTTCATTACAGTGATTGAAAAATATCTAGGAAAAAAATGAAATTCAAAGAGATGCGTAACGATTTTCTTCTCTTACCGGGTCAAGGACAAACTGACGTAATTCGCTACTTCGTAATGAAATTCCACTCCTCTCTTGCAGTACGCATGCGTGCGGAGATAACGGATTCTCTTCAAAAGTAAATTATACGGACCGACAGACAGTCAACCCTTTGACGGATTTGGCCCAAAATTTGATACGGACCTACATTCATGACGATAAAACTGTGTATAAAATTTTATCCATCTGGCTTTTCAAGTTTTTCAGTTATAGCGTTCGCATGACATCGAACATGCAGACAGACAGACTTCCCGTTGACGGAGTTTGTCCAAAATTTGATAGAAACCTACAAATTATGTTTAAAGACCACATACCAATCCCCGTAGATCTAATAGTTTTCGAGTTATCGTGTTCACAGACAGACACACAGACAGACAGACATAATTCCAAAATTGTGTTTTTCGGACTCAGGGAGATCTAAAACGTGGAGATCCGTCAAAATCTCGAGTTCGAATTTTTTGACGATTACAATACTTTCTCTTTGTATACTTCGTATACGAGAAAGTAAAAAGAAGTACGAACGTTACAGGCAAACCGAAAGTCGCCAACCCGACGCCGACGGAAAAAGAAACAGAAAAAACAATAAAAAATTCAAGTTAAAATGTGACTACTGCGGAATCTTCGGACACAAAGCCAGCATATACCGAAAGAAGAAAGAAAATAAAAACCTGATGCTGAATAATAATAAACCATTCAAAAACAACAGTGCAATGCTAGCGGAAACCAACGAAACAAAAGAAAAGGTAACCTTTAATACTGTATTAAGCTGTGTTGACTCGCAAAGAAATATTTTCTGCCTTGATAGCGGTGCAACAAGCCGTATGTGTTTCAACGAAGATTTGTTTACAGAAATAAATCCTATCGACGATACATACGTAAAATTAGCCGTAGACAAAACGGTAAAAGCTCTCGCCAAAGCAACTGTTACATTCGATGTTCTTGTCGGAAATCAAACAAAAGGAATTACTCTTCAAAATGTGTTATATATTCCTGACTTAAAGAATAATTTGATTTCAATTTCCAAGCTTACTGCTAACAACTTTACTGTGAAATTCCAACGAAACCATGCTAATGTGATTCATTCTAAAAACAAAACTGTGATCATCGCTAAACGCGAAAAGGAATTTTATTACCTCACTGCAATAGTGGAATCCATGTCAATTGTGAAAGAAATTGAACAACGGCACCAAAAATTCGGCCATCTGAATGAAAAAGATCTGAAGAAATTGCAAGCGCAGAACATAGTGTATGGAATGAACTTTAAACCAAATGACACTTTGACGGACTGTAAAGTTTGTATCCAAGGTAAACAAACTGCTACTCCATTTTCAAAAGAGCCGAAAAACCGAAGTTCACAATTATTAAGTGAAAAACATTCTGATTTATGTGGAGCTATGCGTGTTGAGTCAATAGGAAAATCATTTGATTTTGCAACTTTTATTGATGACTGTTCCCGGTTAGTACATGTATATTTCCTTAGATCAAAAGACGAAGTAAAGTCTGCATTTCTTGAATTCAAAGCTTACATCGAAAACAAGCTGAACTGCAAAATAAAGACGCTCCGAACTGACCAAGGGCTTGAGTATGTTGGACCAAATTTCGATCTTTATTTAGTCAAAAATGGAATTAAAAGAGAATGTACTTGTGCGTACACCCCACAAATGAACGGCATCGCAGAACGTGAACCGAACTTTGGTCAGTATGGCCAGATGGTTACTCCTTCAATCTGGACTCCCAATGAAATTTTGGGCAGAAGCAATAAATTGTGCTGTGTATATAGGAAATCGCTGTCCTACTCGCGGATTACAAGATGAAAACCAAACCCTGTTCCAAAAATTATTCGGTAAAAAGCCAACTGTGAAACATTTCCAAACGTTTGGCCAGAAAGCATTTGCTTTAAATAAGCAACCTCAGAAGGGTAAATTTGATGCGAGATCAACCGAATGTATTTTCATAGGCAAAAACAGAGAGTTTACAGACTGTTTGATTCTCAAGCTCAAAAAGTAATAACTAGAAGAGATTTAAAATTCATAATCGGATTTGAAAACACGAGCAACTACGAAGAGTTATTTTTCCCGGAAATCATACCGAAAAAAGATCAACAACACCTACCTGACATCATGGATAGCGACTCAAAAGGAACCATCCAATCAGAGACGCAGAAAGAAACACACCCACCTTGAAATGATCAGATAACAGATTACCCCTACCTTGGAGTTGGAAGCTCGCCAAAAGAATCAAAACAGGATTCTGATATTAACAGTGAATGCACAATCAATGTTGACACTGGAAGAGCACGTGGCATACCAACAAAAATTTTTACAGGCAAACCTGGATGGCCGAGAAAGCAATATAATATCAAGGAGGAAATTGAGGAAGCTCAAATCGCTTTAGAAGATGACATTCCATCCTTGAAATGGGCCTAATTCTGAAGAATGGCTTGAAGCCATGCGGACAGAATACAATGCGCTCTTATAGAATCAAGCCTGGAGGCTAGTAAAACGACCTAAAGATGAAAAACATTATCGGTTCAAAATGGGAACTCCGTACAAAATACAACGCATACGGTTCCATTGCTTTACAGAAAGCTCGACTTCTTGCTAAAGGATTCGCGTAAATACCTGACGTCGACTATCAAGAAACTTTTGCTCCTGTCGCCAGACCTGGTTCTATCGGAACTGTAATGGCTTACTGTGCAGAAAATAATCTCGAAATATTTCATCTAGATTTTATCATGGCCTATGTCAACGGTGATCTTGATGAAGAAATTTTTATGGAGCAGGCTGATCATTTCATCGACCAGAAACACCCCGATTATGTGTATAAACAGCAAAGATCTCTCTATGGCTTAAAACAGGCTGGTAGGCAGTGGTTCTGTAAGTTAGATCAAAAACTTAAATATTTTGGTTTAAATCCACTATCTTCTGATAAATGTGTTTATAAATTAAAGAACTCTAAAGCCGAGTTAATTGTAATTATATATGTCGATGATTTAATCTGTTGTACTAGTAATGTAAATTTATATCTTGAATATATGAAGTGTTTGTCAAATGAGTTTGCAATTAAAGACATGGGAAAATTGAATTTTTGTTTAGGAATAGAGTTTTCACAAAATGTCAAAAATTGTCAAATTACCATGTTTCAGAGTAAATACATTGAAAATGTTCTAGAGAAATTTAACATGCAGGATGCTAAGACAATGAAAACACCTTTGGACCCTAGTGTCAAATTAACTAAAGAAATGTGTCCTGAAACGGAAGCCGAAAATGCTGAAATGTCATTGTACCCTTATCCGTTTTTAATTGGATCACTCATGTACTTAGCTAT
Organism: Araneus ventricosus; assembly: GCA_013235015.1. NCBI lineage: Eukaryota > Metazoa > Arthropoda > Arachnida > Araneae > Araneidae > Araneus > Araneus ventricosus. Next base: position 129,167 of record BGPR01003270.1, on the reverse strand, counting down.
TTGTACTCGTCCTGATATTTGCCATACTGTTAACTATTTAAGTCAATTTAAAGAAAATCCAGGTATGCCTCACTGGACAGTTGCTAAAAGAGTATTAAAATATCTGAAAGCTACAAAATCTGTGGTTTAACTTTCCAAGTGGTCGCAAATGGGACTACTGCTTGGGGAACTAAAAAAGCATTAGATAAAATTTAAGGTTCTGGTAACCCTAAAAAAAGAAAAGTAGAAAGGGAGTGTATCAGAATTGGGAATTACCTACGTAATGATTAAGAAAAATATGCAAAACGAGAAAGGATTTAGATATGTATTTACTTCAGATATACTACCTAAAAAGATGAGAAAGTTTGAAAATGGAATCATTAATTTAGATATTTCAACGGGTCCATTGGGTTTGTTATTATAACGATCCAAAATATAATTTTGTGGAATATTTTGACTCTTTTGGTGAATATGAGGGAATTAAATTCAAAAACGGTGATATTCCTAAAAATACTGAAAACTATCTCAAGACATCTAAAAAGCAAATCAGATACAATTCTAGCTTTTTACAACAGACAACTTCGGTAAAATGTGGTTTATTTTGCATGAAATACATAAGGGAAAGAAATAAAGGAAAATCACCTGTTGATGTTTTATATTCCTTTACTCAAGAACCAAGTGTTGAGAATAATGAGAATTTTGTAACTAAAGCCTAAGGATTTTCATCCTGTATAAATGAATGTTAAACCCTTAACATTGACATCGGATGGTTATGAAAAATCTGAAGATTTTACAGCTGAACATTCAACTCATTTGACAATAGAAAGTTAGCTTTGCAGTCATTTTCGATGAACATGTCTTGGTACAACATAAGTGAGAAATATAAAAATAATACGTTCAAATTAATCGAAGGAGATAAGGAAAGGGTTATCAAGATTCCTGATGGTAATTACACTGTTAAACGATTAAACAGATATATGATTAAATTGTTTGGAAAAGATCCACCCATTGTATTTGGTAGAATCGATGAAAGACAAAGAATTTCTATTAACCGCTTAACTTAACAGCCCGAGAAAACTCGTGCATCGAATTATCGCATTTTTGGTCTTAAAACTAAAATTTAATCATTAATTATCTTTATAATTTTACACAAAAATTAAATTTCCAAAAAAGAAGGGAGCATCTTATTGGATAGCAAAGAAAATTATTAAGTGGTCAAATTGGAAAAAAAATTATAAAATGGATTCAACAGACAGCGATCTACACCAACTATTGGGTTTTAAAGGTGATAACCTTCCAGTTTAATCTGAAATATTGGATCAGGAAGAACAAGAAGGTGAATATATCGCCGATATTACACATGGAAATGATAACATTTATATTCATTGTGATGTCATAGATGGTGCACTCATTAATAATATAAATTCTAATGTTATTTATTCATTCGTCAATAAAAAACCTCCTGGAAGTATAATATCTAAGGACTTTAATAATTGAATATTTTTTCCAGTAAAAATAAACAATATCTCTAGAATAAGAATGAGAATCACGAATCAAAATAATGAGCCAATAGATTTAAATAAAGGAAGAGTAGAATATAATTTAATAGCTGTATATGAAGAAGATGAAAACTATCTTAAAAAGATTTACAACTTGATGCAAAATTTCATTTTAAATAAATGAATAAGCATAGATTGCACCATAGAAGTAAAAAAATACAAGGAAGAGAGTTTTTTAAAGGTGATAACCTTTCGGGGTTAAAGATTTACTTGTAGCAGTCACTCAAGAGGCTAAGTCTATAATAGAAAATAAAGCTAAAACACTTGTTCGTGATAAATTAAATGAAATTTTATCAGGAAAGAAAAATGGAGGCACTTCTGGAAAGGGATTAAAAATTTATTCTAAAGGGGATAGCCTTTTTTCATCCTACATAAATGGAAAAGATTTACGATTTGACAGAGACTCATTATTTTCAAAATGATGGAATCGAAAGATTTGAATACATCGAAAAAGAATGTGAAAATAAGAACAATATTCATAAGGAAGAAGCTACTTATAATTTTGATATTCGAGGTGAAAATGATAATATTTTATATTCTGAGGCTTATCTACATCAACAGTTGAAATTCACTGACAAAAAAGGCAATTCAATTAGGAATAAAAAAGCGGGTTTAGTGAATGGAGGTGGTTTAATTAAATCTAAAAAACTGAAAATTGGAAGTACTGTAATCGAATCTAATACTGATTATTACTGGATTTTAGATCAAGTTTTAAGACCTATTTATTTTACGCACGAATATACTAAATCAGAAGGTAAAAATATGCTATTTAGTCCTGATACAAGCGATACAATAGATATAAATAAATTTAAATATGAAGGTGTTTTAATAGAAACAACTAAAATAACTGATTTTTTTAATAATTTAAAAATAAATGAAAAATATAACAAAGGATTTGATAAAAGATATTATTTCGCAAAAAATAGTCAAACCGTTCATATATGGATTCCTTTGAAATATATATTTGATTTTTTTAATGAATATAGAAAAGTGTTGACAGGTTTTCATGTGAGAATGGATTTTGAAAGGAATCATAGTAAGAATATGATAATTACGGATGAAGTAAACCCTGATTTTCGAGTAGAAGTTGAAGGTATAACATTGTTTTTACCTTATGTTCAATTTAGAAATAATGCGCGGATAAGATTTGAAGAATTAAAAGTTTTAAATTCATATATAGATATATATTGGGATCATTTTAGAATTGATGAATCGAATACTGAATTAAAAGTTTCGAATGGTTCACATCCTATTTCAACTCAATGGGATGAAGTTTCAGCTGTTTATATCATTCCTCAATATATTGATAGAAATAATAATTATGAAAAAATAATTTAATATTTGATAATTTAGATATAATTGAATATTGGATTTCTGTTAATGGTCAAGATTATCCTGAAAAACATTATAAAGTGGATTTCTCTAAAAAAGATTATAATGTTGCATATAAAGCTGTTTTAAAAGCAGGTTTAAATACTTTTAATGCAGAAACAGGGTGTATGATAAGTTATGAAGGATTTGGAGAATTATATCCAATTCTCTGTATCGATTTGTCGGCTCATAAAAATTTGGCTTTTTTAGATAAAAGAAGAATTGTAAGAGCCACATGCGGCTCAAGGCCGGGAATAGTAAAAGAAATATATTCGGTAGTAATTGAAAGGATCGTAACGTACGGAAGTGAAATTTGGTACAGTGAAACAAAGGAACAAGCTACTTCAGATACAGAGAATGCCTTTGATTGCAATTACTAAATGCTACACCACCATCTCAAATCAGGCACTACAGGTTTTATCTGGCTGTGCACCACTTGACTTGAAAATAGAATTAGAAATTGAAGTTGCGAAACAGATCAAAATTATAAAAAAAGAAGAAATATATGAGGGATTTCAAAATTTTGACTGTGAAGAATTGATGAAACCATGGGATACCATAAGCATTGGATGGATCTATTTTGAGTCGCCGGATACTGGCCACGAGATCTATACAGATGGATCAAAGATCAATAATCAAGTAGGCGCGGCATATGTATATTATTATAATGGAACAGAAACCGCTTGCTTAATAAGATTGGGAAACCAAAATACAGTTTTCATGGCCGAAGTAATGGCAATTAGTAGTTCAATTGACTACTGCATAGATAAGAATATTCGAAACTCTAAAGTTATTATTGACTCAAGATCAACCCTAATGGCTATTAAATCAACTGAGGAGAAAAGGAGGATTATAATTGAAACTAAGAAGAAATTAAAGTTAACCAAAATCCACTTTCAGTGGGTCAGGGCTCACAATGGAACTGTAGGAAATGAGAGAGCAGATGCACTTGCTAAGCTTGCCGCAAGTAAAGACCAAATATACACTGAATTTGGCCCGTCGGAAGCTCAAGTTAGGTATAGTGGCAAGGTACTACTTGCTACGAAATGGCAAGAGAGATGGAATAATTCGGCAAAGGGATCATGGACTAAGAAATTTTTCAAAGAAGCTAAATTCAATAGGCTACACGGTGACTTCTACTATAACCAAGTGTTGACAAGTCACGGAGTGTTTGGTGCGCATCAAGAGAGACTATTCGGCAAAGAAGGAGCCTGTCCATGTGGTGAACAACTTGAGACAATTGAACACATTTTATTAAAATGTAAAATTTGGGGAAAAGAAAGAGACGATTGGTCAAAAATCTGGCTTCAAAAAGATATCTCTGACTTAGTATTTTATTCGCCTTTCAAAAAAAGCGCTACTGACATCCTTAAAAAGCTCATGTCTTCACGTTTGACTTCTTGAGTTGGAATGGAGCTCTTCCTGCGTTCCTTTTGTTTTATTTGCTATATTATAATTGTTTTATTTGTTATGGAGTGGCGGTGAAAACTCAGACCTACACGATCACTTCAGTGGTACTGGAGAAAGAGTTGACTGCATTTGTGCTGAGTGGGCTACGTTCACAAAATTCCGTACGTCTTCGGCCAGATCGGAGGAGCTTTTGTATTTGGTACATTAGCTCCATATACATACATCTTTAGCTGAAAAGCTATCATTTTTTAAATGAACAGAAAATCCTTTGCATTTTTCAATAATCGTGTTGGCGGATGACAATCATTTCAATTTTCATTTAAATTTTCAAATAACATCCATTTTTTTTTTAAAAAAAGCATTGGTTTTGTGCAGGGATGATTCAGTCCTGTTAAAAGTTTAAATTTTTTGAAAAAATGAATGTTATTTGAAAAAACATGAGATGTGATAGAGGCAAATGCACGAATATGACGAAGTGAGTCAGCTCGATCGTTTATCATCTATTGACATGTGTTATAAAAACGGGCCCGTACTTTGAAATCACGCAATAAATTACATTGGAAGTGAAATTTGAATTTTGCAAAAAAGCGATTTGTAAAAATAATTTAAATTACGGATAGAAATCATAAAAGGCTTGTCTCTGAATGATTTTTGTGATAATGTAATTTAATATAATTTTAACTTCTTCAATAATAGAATAAACTTAGCAGGGAATTAAATTTTGAAGCATAAAAATTTATATTTTTTACTCTAAAAAATTAAAAAAATAAATCTACTTTTTTCAACATCAAGAAGCAATATCAAAATTACTTATACTAATGGATAACAAAATTATGAATCATCATTTATTATTAACAGATGAATTGCAACAGGTTATACTTGTACTACTAGGTTATTGTTGTGAATAGGCTATATTTTTCTTGCCGAACGACCGTGATTAAAACGAAAGAACAGAACATCTTAAAGATAACAGATCATTATTGAATTTCAACAGTACTGGTTAAGATGGTATAAGTATCAAGAATTATGTTGGTTGAGGCAATAAAAATGCTTCATGGTCATAATATGGGGTGGACACTTTATCCTAAGCTAATTAGAAATCCAGTTCACGGAACGCATACTTTAGAAAAAAATGTTGCTTTCAAGTCTAGCTGGCTGTGCAAGACTCTTCTTTAACTTGTAATATTCCTTGTAAGCTGGCGTCTCAAGAAATTTTTCAGTAACATGTTCCGTCTTTAAACGTCTCCCGTAATAATTTCAGTGTTAAAAATTTGTTGCGATAAAAATTCCATGCGGCTTAATAAAAAATTATGTGGGTTTCTGTTTGCTTCCTCTGAGTATTTGAATTTGAGAACTAAGCTTTACTGCATATTGTTTAAGTGAAATAAATAACACCAACACATTTCTCGTCAAAAGATTTTCCAAAGTAATAAAATAAGTAAACGGGACGCAATACTTTCGTACAAATCATACAATACAAAATCGTAAATTAAGAAACATACGCTAAATTTATATTTCAGATAAAAAAATTATACTTTATCATAAAATTACATCATCATCTCATAATATTTTATCTTAAAATTGCCAATCATATCATCATATGAAAGCTGCTGATTTCTTAACGTAATCACGATATAACTTTGAACGTCTGCTTGCAAGATTGTTGCCATAGTTTCAAAAATCCACTGTGTTTACAATAAAGCTTCATAACATCATAAATTGACATAAATTAACATTTATGAAAGTCTGCAATTCTTCTTCACAGTAACTTTTTCCGTCTGCGTGTAGTTTTCATCTTCTTCATGTCCCTTCTCCTTTTTCTTAATTGTTTTGCTGCCTTCAAGAGAGAGTGTAAGAACAGAATTGTCTGCATCCACTCAAGTCTGCACCCTTTTTCACAAACTTTTGCTTATTATTTTATATCATGGGCCTAAATTTCTGATTTAAATTTATACATTCGAAAATGCCATTGTTTTGATATTTCCAGTTAACTGGGTGTCAGTACGATTTTATTGTAATTCGGTGAGTAAATTTTAAAATCCACGCATACATGTAAAATGCATTGATAATTTTAATCTAACCAAAATATTGTTAATTAAAAATAAATACACCATAGGTATTCTATTCTAGAGAAACGAATAGAGGTTCATTTTTCTAGGACCATTTCTTTCTTTAAAAGAAAAAATAACCATATTTTAGAAATTTTTCTTACAAAAAGTGAACGTTTTCTTATTTATCTGAGGAGAAAGAATATAGTAAAAGTTGCTCTCAAGATTAAATGCATGCTCTGAATCTATTTCAGACACTCAAAGAATCGATTGCCGTCTCTACTTGATAGATTGTCCAAACAGAAGAAAATTCTTTGTCTTTCTTTTGAGGACTACAATTTGCAAATTTAAGAAAGAAGCGCATTTCATTTCTGTCTTAGAAAATTATTTTATTTTCGAAGAAGACTACGAGATTAAATATTTATCTTCGCTGCTTCCTTCTGAAATTACTTCTGCAACTGGATACGGAATAAAATAAAAAGAGTTTCTTAGAAAAATGAAAGTTTCGAATAATCATTAAATCTCTGAGCTTAGAGTTAAGGTGCTCCACCCAGATATATAACTAGAGATGCTCCATTGTACTTCAAAAAGTAATTGTATTGTGAAATGTCTTTCGTTGGGTTTCGTTTCTTTATTCATATACTAGAAATAGAATAATACAATTTAATTTTGTTTCACAAAACTATACCAGAAAAAGAATGACAAAGAACATTGTTGTAGCAGTTTTCCATGGAAATTCGAAAGGAATAATGAAAATTTTTTGAATTGTTTGCTATAAATTAATATATATATGCGGTTTTAAATTCGTACATCATTTTTCATAAAAAAATCCTTCATGCGCAGTAACGAATGATATTTTTTTACCTTTTTATAAAAGATATATAAATATTAAAAAAATTAAATGTCTCAAAAAGTATAAGAAATTTTCATATTGTACTTTTTAGAAAACCATGCTGAATTACAAAAATCAGAAATTTTCCTAAATCGTTGCTCAAAATAAATTTAATTTTAAAACAGTAGTGCAAATAAAACTCCATGAATATGATTTCAAACGTCTCAAACTAAAAAACAATAATAATATACAGTTAAAGTATTATATTGCCCTGGGTTATAACTTAAACCAATTCACAATCACGTGAGAAAAATAACTACGCTGGTCATCTAACATCTAATTGCGTATTACCCCAAGATTTCTTCCTTCATGATGCGCCTTAGATTCCAAAATTAAACTGGTGTGGCGTATTTCACGTGCATTACGTGAATATGAATTGAACCATTGTACCCCCTTTTTTGTAAAGTACCGCCTATTTAAATATGCCAGATAATTTTATTGCAGATAAAAATAAATTGGAATAAAGATATGTCTTGAGATTTTTCGTTTTTACATTTGTAATTATTTGAAAAAAATAGACTGTGCATGTTTATAACTAAATTCTGAGAAAGTTCACTATCTAAAGATATCCTTAATTTTTTAAACATCCTTTGCAGCTGGCTGGAATTGGGAACTATTGTTGCGTCAAAAATCTTTACAAAATTACATAAAGATATTATCATGTATTATAATTCTTGACAGTTAGTAAGAACCAGACTAGAGATAGATCAATAAGTAGCCTGCCATATTCGGGTTTAATGTTAATTTATTTAGAACACGTATAATGAGTATTTGTGATTTTTGTGGGGTCCATAATTAAGATTTTATTTAATTAACATGAAACCTAATTTTCAACGATAAATTGAAAAGTTTCGAAACATCATACTTTTCACCTATTTTCTTTTTAAATTAAAAATCATCGAAATTTTTATTATTAAATCTCACTTATTTTCATTCAATAATTAGTTTCCATAAGGAATCAGTAAAGAAAATTTAAGTTGATTTTTCGTCATTTTAATATTTTTCTCCAAAAAGGTGAAGCTAAATGGAAACATTTTAGATGGACGAGATGAAATGAAGAGCGAATTTTCTTAATCGGATGGGAATTCTTTAAAAATTGGATCGTCTTGAATGGAAATTTTTAAAAAAATATTTAATTCATAAACAGAGAGCATAGGGAGTGAAAAAAGCAATAGATAATCAAAACATCCTAATAAATATTATATAGATATGAAAATATTTGAGTTCCGATATTTACACGAAAAAATATATTCTGATATTTACAGGATTTCTTGTTGGTGATTAGAAATTAGCTAGGAGGGAAATCTGAGTGTTCCGAATGAATCCTGGTATTATTAAACAAAGAACCACTGACATTGTGAAGACAAGAAACGCTAAGTTGATTTTCAAAGATATTAAAATCATTGAACGTAGTAGATCCATTAGTTACACTGAAACCAAAAGATGGTTAATCAATTTTAATTTAAATATCAATAATAACAAACTATTTAAAGATTTTGAGAAAATGCAAATAAGCGATTAAAGCAACTACAATTATAAAAAAAAGATCTAGAAGTTAATTCAATTTTATTTCAAGAATGCTGCCATTAAAGGAATTCAGTTAGAAATAAGAAAATATACATGCTTGCTTGCATTATTTACGGAAAGCAATCTTACATAAAGTTACTAAGACCAAAAAATGAACCAAAATCAGTTTTGGCAAAAAGTTACTTTAATTGCATTTGCGTCTCTTGTATCATGGCGCAGTCATAGATATTACCTTTATTTAATTTAGAAAAATGGGAGTGGGAGAATTAAACGGACTTAAAACTGGAAATATTGCATGTGCACATATTTCAAAATTAAAATAAAATTTCTCATTCATCAACACTTTCTGTTTGCTTATTAAAAGTTATTGATGCGCATAGTAACTGCACCATGGCTGAGACTAATATTGCATCTGTATTAAAATCTAGGATATACTTGAAATTTTTCACAAAATATACCTCTTTTACATATACATGAATCATTAAATAACTATAGTCGGATAAATAATTATTTGCATCTGTAAGACAATGTTCAATATGTAAGTCTCTCCTTCAATTTACTGTTCAATGCCTTCCGTGTTATCTTGAGCATCTCTTTATGCATTAGTTTCTAGAAGTTAAAGAAATTAAATCAAATAGACAATTAAAATAAATTGTTAGAAAGAATAGAAGTACTAAACTTTAACAACAACAAAGTCACGTAGATTAGACCAAGTAACTATGCAGGTCATGCCGTATAATCGAATATCCACTTCTAAGGAAGAACATGATGTTAACAAGTGTAAGCCTCTTTTAATCAAAGGAAAGATGTTCAGTCTTTGTGCCAGACAAAATTTTCTTTTCCTTGTATCAAAAGTTGTTGCTTGAAAGCCTAATTATCGAAAATATCCAAAGCATTCCCAATTGACATGGAAATCACTGCAATTTGATACAGAAAACTTCATATGCTTGATTTTTTAAAGATAAAATTGTTCATTCCGTACTGCAAAAAACGTTTCTTGAAAGATTAGGCTTATGAAATATTTAAACGAGCGTGTTTAGTAATTTACTTCTTATTCAATTATAAAAATCAACATTAATTTATCAAAAACATTTGCAGTTAACGATATTTAATGATAGCGAAAAATATTTCTTGGATTTCGGGAAGAAAAATTCCCACTTTTTGAAGAAAAAAATTATAAAGCGCTTAGTATTCTAAAATTTTCTTTTATAGCTAATATACTTGATAATGTCTTTACAGGATTCTACGCAAAATCCTGTTACAACATTCTCAAGAATATTATTATATTATTTTCTACTTTGTAGATACAGTGCTGTACAAAATTATTAGAACGCTACAGAAAATAAATTTATTTATTTATATCTCAAATATATTAATTTTATTATTAATTGAAACGTTTTCTTTAGAAAAATCTTGAAATAACTCAAACTTTATCGCGAAATAAGTCAGAATTGAAACATTTTCATATAACTCAAAATTATGTGTTGTTCAAAATTATTCGAACGTCAAGAACTTACAGCGAAAAAATAACATAACAATTTTTAAAAATAAAATATCGGTGTTTAATGCTCATATGGGTCTTCTTTGTCCTCAAACACTGCTTTCAGTCTTTGATTCAGGCTATCAGCCAGTTTCTACGTTTTCTCTTGGTTGATACTGCGTCATTCATTTTTTTTATCGTCTCAAAAAATTGATGTTAAGGTATGTGCCTATCTACTTTTTTTGAAAAAAAAAGGAAATTTTTATTCAACACTTATGTTTTCAGTTATAATGGTGTATAAAACTGTGAATTGAAATGCCATTTTAATGAACATTTTTTTTATTTTCGAAAATTTCGTCATTTGTGGTCAAAATTTAGTAAAAATTGAAGTTTACGCCAAACTTCCTATAACAAATTCTAATGCATGTATTTCACTTTTTGTTTCAATAATATATTCGTGAAGCTGAATATTTAGAGAAAGACGTAAAGTTACTGAGATATACCCAAGTTTGCATTCGCAACAGGTATTTACAAGAAAAAAAACTATAAATCTTTCAAATAAAACAGCTCTAAAATAAATAATTATACACTTTCAAGCTTTATTTGAGGTTCACAACATACCTACAGATGTATAGAACATAGAGGTAAAGTTTCATTTGAATATATTAAAAACTTTTTAAGAAATGATATTTATCGCAATACAAAAAAAATGGAAATAGCAATTTTCCAGGAAACGCAAATAAAGATTTTTAAAGTCCCACAAAAAATTATATACGTTTTTAACAACTGAAAATTCACAGTATTTGTAAGTCAAACCTTTTTGGACTTTGATTTTCTTTTAGCTTTAAATTTTTTTCTTGATAATTTTGTTTCTGGTTCTACTTGTATCTTCGATTTCTTAATTCTCTCAATATCAATTGCAATGTAGTTTTCTTTAATAGTTTCAGGTTGAAGTTTTACATTAAGATATTTAAATACAGGTACCAGCCCTATATCGTCTGAGTTGAATAATAAAACTGCTATCTTAGTACTTAACCCTCTGAGTGTTTCACACGTATTTCTACATCGACCTTGGACTACCCCATAAGCGGGAAACACGCATTTCAACGTGTGGTCGGGGACACGCCGAAATCGGTCAGCCCGGATATTTACGTCCCTTGTGAACTGTCTCTAAAGTGCGAGAAACGTATTTTTCCGAATTTCTTCCCCCTTCCTTGGTTTGACATCTTGATTGATTAGCTGGGGAGGGTAGCGGTCGACACAATGAGTGCTGATAAGAATGTACTTACTGCAAATTAGAGCTACCACAGGATCCAAGACCCCACAGCACCTTTGGTTTAGGGCATTTTAACGCTATCTGCATTGAGGTCTTCTTTCAGAAAGAAGGTCAGTTTTGGATTATTTTTTCTAGTTGTGTGTGTCCGAATTTGGATTCTGTATAAGTTCGGTTTAATATTTGTCAGCCTGGATTGAAATTGTATTATCTTTCAAGTGTTTTCCCTGTAATACACTTATGTTATATAAGATTTTATTTCAATGCATCAATGTTTTAATCGAATTGTTAAGTAAAAGAGATTTTGTGGTCCCATCTCTTTCAATACCCCATTCAAGCATAGAAAAATTTGAGAAGCCGGGGGTGATAAGAAAAGAGGGGGTTGTTTATTTCGTTATATAGCATTGAATTGAAAAAAAATAATTTTAAGGTTTAGGTGTGATTTTTTAAAACTATAACAGTTTTTTTTCTAGATTAGTTTTCTATATTACACTATTCTTTTAATTCATCAAAATGAAATAAATTCCGAAAAATAACAATTATTTTTTCAAATAATTATTATTCAATTTATTTTTTGTTCACTTTGAACAAACATTGAAACAAATGTTAAAGAAAAGGGATGAAAATTTTATTTTTTATGTTTTAAAATATTGTATTTTTGTTAGAGAAAATTTTGGTTTACATGAAAACGTAAAGAATGCAGATTTTTTAAACCGCTAATTAGATATAATAGTCCAAACATGTTCAAACATCGGTATGAACGAAGCGTATTTGATTTATACTGCAAGGCTTTATTAATTATAATTGATTTAAAACTATAATAGTTCTAAGTAAAGAAAAAGCTTGCGAAATCAGGATGCAGCAGAAAGTTTACTCTAACCCAGCCCGTGGAAATCGCGGGATGTTGTCAAGAGGTTAGCGTCAAGTTTTGGGCTACGACGGTTGTTTGGGAACGAATCTCAATTTTGAATCGTGGTCGGGCCAGTAGAAGACGACAGACACCTGAGCCAACATTCCTCTCTTCCATACCATCTGGAGATCTTCGACAGATTTATACTCAGTCCCGTATATATGGCGAAGTTCTTAAGCAGAATATTAGTCTCGAGCCCCGGATCTTCCACAGAGCCGAGACCTACTGCAGATCACTTCAGCCTCAAAATTATCTGAAATACAAAAAAAAAAGTAGCAGGCATTTTTGACTTTATATAACAATTCCCCAAGAATATTAGTTACAAAATTTCATGTAAATGGTTGTCTTCTTCTACCTCCGCGCGACATGCGAAAACTCGTGGATAAATCTGAACGTTTCTACAGCGGATGCACCTTTATTAATTAAAATTTAAAAAAACACCATTAAAGAAATACAAACAATCAACGTCTGATGTGCCTTTAATCAAATTCTTCAACGGAAGAATTATCAATATTGTCTGACCCAGGGAGGTACCCGGTTTTACCCCGAGATTAAGAAACGAAATAGAAATACACAATTGTGGATGACTAAATGCATAGTTTGACAACAATTTTCAAATCCTTAGTAAATATATAAAATAAGTTGGACTAAATATAGTTTTTTATAACAGCAATACATGAAAG